>JAPMLY010002020.1:0-75088 GCA_026401115.1 Tetraselmis chui
GGTGGAGGGGGTGTGATGGGCTGTGAATTCTTTCGCGGTCTGGTGAAGCATTGTGTACAGCCAGTGTGTGTTCGGAACGACGCCGTCAACGTTGGTATAGGGGAGGGAGAGGGTCAGGCGGGATCAGGTGGGCGGGATTCAGGTGGGAGATGATCGCCAACCGCCATCATTTCCCCTGCGGCACACTTGCATCAATCACAATAAACACTCTCAAACTCACTGCGATTCAGGTATCCTGCTTACCCAACTAAGAAAAATCAAAGCCGTTCCCTAGGCAACGTCCTCGTAGTCGGGCTAGCCATCCAAGTCGCACACGGTCACCCACCCAACGCAACTTACACTATCTATAGGTTTGGAGGTGTCTATTAGCACATGGGCATGGCCATGTTCACTCGTCACCCCATTCCAATGCCCTTGCCTCCAAACCACACTCTTCCGCTACACCAAACTCAAATTCGACGCCCACAAATTTAGTATCAAACATACCCATACCCCACTCACCCACACCACTAAGCACAGTGCCCTCTTCGCTCGTGCCGCCGTCAATGGGGCGGACTTCTCATTGCACAACAAACACACCTCACTGACCAGTATCAAATTCACACATATACAAATATTTATGTGGGGCGTACAGAACACCCGCCTCCTCACATGTGACATTTTTTATGCTGCCCCATGTGCGATCAATTTACCAGCAACGGTCATATGGTAGGTAAGTGTCTTTTGATGTTGGGCCTTCGACATGACCGACACAACATCGCCCTCCAACTTCCCTTTCCTAATTTCAACGTAATAGCGGCGGCCCATGGAAATTCGTCACCGCCGACTTCGGTAACAGCCCCATCAAAACCTTCGACTCCTCCCCTTTTCTCACCGCGACCCCCCTCGACTGCCACCCAACCCCCTCGCTGGAAAGCCCACCCGATGGATGAGGACAATGGTGAGGCATGTGTGAGCCCAGGAGGGGCCTAGGACGTGTCCAGTGATCGGAGGGGGTGTGATGGTGATTTTGTGAAGATGGGTGCTGGGGGTTACAGGCTCGTGAAGTGAAGTAGGAACTAAGTTCAGTGAAACTGGGCCTGATTGTGAAAGGATGGGGTTATTGGGCAGGTGGAGGATATTTACCCACAGGGAGGAGGGGTCGCTATCGATCGGGGTGGGGTCGTCCACTGGCTCGATCGCGTCCGCGAATTGGAGGAGGAATTGGACCGATTCAGGCAGGTCTTCCACCTGGCGGGGGGGTGGGGTCGTCTGGGTGGTACCAGTGGGGACGAGCTCGGTCGACAGATGTGAGGTGAGGAGGTCATGTATGAGGGCCGGATATATCAGTGAATAGAGGGGAGCGATTTTTGAGCCGTCAACAGAGGGACTGGAGGGATCGAGGCTGCTCGGAGGAACTGGACTTGCTGCTATCATAATTTGGTTAGCATGGGGGGAGAGAGCGCAGCGGTGGGTGGTGTCGGACCGGTCGAGCGGAGCTCACGCTGCTGTGAAGTGAGCTGGTACAAAAAGCCGATCGCGACACAAGAGGTAGGAATGTCCAGTCGTATCTCCTGAAAGCCCGATGCGAGGTCGTCGGACAGGTGGGTGGCGTCGTAACACGGTCGTGCTGACGGGTGGGGAGTACGGGTGGCGCGCGCTATCCAACGCGAGTGGTGGACGGGTTCACGGCCTATCGTATTTTTTACGCGGAAAGGGAGGTCGGTGATCTGGTTGTTGCTTTCGAGTAGCTAGCGACGGGCTACTGAGCAGGCCGAGGTCACCGTATCGGGGGAGTGGGTCGAGTCCGGGAGGAACATACCGTGGAGCCAGAAGCTGGCGAGGTGGGGGGGGAGGTGGAGTAGTGGCATGTAAGGAGGTATGAGTCGATCATACGGGAAGAGAGATCGTCGGCCGGCCCGAGGTCGTTAGTTGACCGGGGGGGCGCCAGAACCATCGGGGTCTGGAGTCCTCTACTGGGGGAGGAGTCCAAAGCAGTGCCTAGGTTGTGCTTGTCCGGGGGTGGCTGAGGCACCGTGAGGAACGGTGCGAGCGGATGTCGCGCGAGGCGAGTCTTGGGGTTGGAGAGGTCCACATAAGTCGCATGCTCCGGGCGGTCCCGCAAGAGCACCTGTTTGTAAGTGGGGAGGAGGTCAAAGGACGAGGACATAATGACCGCTTGGGATCCGTAGAGTGGTGTAGAGTTTTGTTGGGTTATATTGTGTTTTCGAGTAGGTTGCGTGTGTTGGCGGTACACGATCAGGCCAAATGGGGCATGGGTTAGGAGGATGTTGGCGGCGGACATGAACGTCCGGACGCTCGGTGGGGCGCGGTGTGGCGCGCCGCACCTAGGGAGGGGGGTTTTTGTAAGCGATGGTTGATTTTGACTGTTTGTAGTACTAGAGTGGGTATTGAAATTGAAATTGTTTACAACAATACCAGTAAAAAGCGGCTGCTGTCTCTGGGCCCCCATTGTACTATGCCTAACTGGACTTATAAGCAGGAGTAGACCGCGAAACCACTAATCCCAACCTCTCCAATGGCAGTGACGATACCGTCCAAAACATACCCGTATCCAGGTATTTTTATTTTCTGATCTATACGTGTTTTTGAGGATATGTGTTTTTTCTTAGATGAACTTAGCCACCATCCGCGAAACCTTCATGTTTTTTGTGGATACAGTATGAAATTAAAAAGTGTCGCTAGTCTTCACGATACGCGGCGTGCTCCAGTGCTCCAGTGCTCCACTAGTACTTTTCCCGGTCTGTAATACCGGTTGTAAAGGAGTTATCAAATGGCAGTTCTCGTCCCATACGGTTCACTTCGATAACGGTCACGGAATTACGTGCGCTCAAGGGACTACGCGGTATTCTTGAATGGCTTGGTTGAGCATGTTGCCGCCTCTAAAGAGATGCACATAGGCGTGCTATTCGCCTCGGGGTGCGATACGGATTTCCTCGATGTGCATGTTGCACACACCGCCAACGTGTTCACGCATTGTCTGCTCCCACGGATAGCGTCTTTGGCGCTTCCTTTTCTTTTTGTGTGCCACAACTTTGTCCACATGCGCGATGGGTCGAAATCGTCTTCGCCCAGCCCCATGCGGGGAGTGAGGCGCCACCTAACGAAGCACCCATGGTCCTTTGACGTTATCGCTGGGAGCCTTTAATGTTTATCTATGTCGTGCTTGATTAAGTGTTTTGTTTTTATAATCCGGCGGTGCGCTGGTGGGTGCCCGAACGGAAGTGCGGCTCAAGCTGAATTAATTTTCAAACTTGTTTCACAACGTGTGCAATGTGGTTATGCCTAGACTGTCGTCGGAGATAAACCTCTTGAGTGTGTTATAAGGGTCGTAAAAGGGTTATCTTTTACGACCCTTTTGCCGTCATTCTCTCCCTCTTTCCTCAAACCCTAATTTCTTCCTTTCTACGCTTTGGTTTCTATGTTGAAACAATATACAAATTGCTGATATTCCATGCATCTCAATCAACGCACAAGCGTTCCTTGCCGTGATTTGGACACCCTGCATAGGCGAACAACGCATTAGGGTATCTTTTTTTGGTCTGTCTCAATACATACAGTGGCGAGCCTACAATCTTCCCATGGTAGTCTTGCGACAAATGTCGAAATCACGTGGAGAGCAAATACGCGTGCATCCGCAATCAATTCCTGGATACTATTGCGGCTCCAGGGGTTACCAATCTGATAACAAGATAAATACTACTGTAATTCTTCTTATTTAGAACATACATCCTACTATTATCCAACTCTGTGCGCAATACCTTAAAACGCTCGGTAAACTATGGCGGTGCATTTTTAGTAGCAGATGGCATAGGGTATAAGCTCCATGCCGAGGACCTGGTTAACCCACTCACTACCGGATCGACCCCCGTATCTCCTCCCACTCAACGCCTACATCCAGGCGCGTGGAGTTCCGCCAGTCTCTCCTCCGTCGTGCTGCTGCAAGTGCCTCCACAGCTGCACCGCCTCCCAAAGGCTCTCTGAGTCTGCCACATCCGCTGGCCCACGCACCTCAGACAGGCTCAGGGGATTCCCCCTTACCAGAATCGCATCCAGGATATCTTCCAGACATTCCTTCGCAATCTTCCTTGCTGGTTCGGAGCCACACACCACATGCTTGACCTTCACCTCGTACTCCTTTTGTGACACCGGAGCACACACCGGCATTTTCCATGGCACCACTACCCTTGTCATGGACAGTTCCCGCTGCACCGCATCACAGCAGCCCTCTGCCATCAGCAGCCTTGCTAGAGCCACCGTCGCTGGCAGGCACCCCACCAACAGCTCCCCCCGCGACGCCCCAATGTGCTGAGCGAGCAGTAGCCCGCTAAACGCTTCCGCTGGGCCATCCCTTGGGCGGGGTGCTCTGCTCGCTGTGTCGTAACCGTACAGTCCCTGGGGTAGGTGGGCCGGCTGGGGCTCATCAGTCTGGTGGCCGGTTTTGAGGAGCACCCACTGAAAGAAATGCAGCATAGAGCGGGCCCACATTAGCGTGGAAGGAAGGAAGGACATCTCCCCGAAGACATTCACTGCCAGCTTGACCCAAGACGTCAAGCACTTGGACAGGACGGCGGTGAGAGAGGCGAGGTGCTGCAGTCCCAACGGCGTCAGTGCGTAAGGGCAGGGCACAAAGAGGGACGCTTTGGGCGGGGCCAAGGGGAAGAGGATAGAGCAGGCTTCCTGAATGCACTCCCTCGCCACGCAAGCGTGCCCAAAATGTACGCCCACGCTCCCCGAAGCCTCGGACTCGCTCACGGCAGCACTGAAAGACGTGTGAATGGAATGCAAGAGCTCCGTCGTGCTGGCTGTCTGGGCATGGGCACTGAAGAGGAAGGGCGCGAGCATTTGCAGCGACGCGCTTCCCTTTTGCAGGTGATCCAGGCAATGCGCGAGGTGGTCCCACTGAGAAGGCAGGCAAACAGGGAAGAGCCGTGGCTGGTGAGAAGGGCAACTCTGGCAGACAAAGGGGGCGCAAAGACGCAAAGGGGTGGGGAGGGTGGCAGTGCATACCGGTTTCCTGGCTGCCGTAGCTTTGGATCTTTTCCAATACAGATGTGTCACTCTCTGCGATCGAACGGGGCTCCAACAAGCTTCAATGGCTTCCCAATATGTGAGCAGAAAGCTGACGATACTATCGTCCAGTTCTGCTAGGGTTGAAATACTGGCAGCTTCCGCGGAGCCGTGAAGGTGGCCAGACCACAGCTCACCGGATAGTAGCAGCCCCAGGATAGAAATGACGACTGGAAACCCTCCAATGTCGTTAACTCGGTGCGGCTCGACAGCATCCATGCACGCCATGTAACCCATTTCCCCAACCAAAACTCGCTCGTCAACAGTGGCCTGACTCATTAGACCCACGCATATGGTGCCGCAAACATGGATTGCTTCCGCTGGCGTGGGGTACTCTGCTTGAACCCTGCAGAATACAGCACACTCGACCGTAAGTTTCAGACACTCAACGTGAGTCAAGTGCTTGCAGTTGAATGAGAGCCTGGGGTGCTTACATGTCCAGTACGGCGTTGTGATTTGCGGGGCTTATGAACCCTTTATTGCTGAAGTACTCCAAGCCAATCGGAGCAATCTTAGCCGTGAACGTGATGCGGTGTCTGAGAGGCACAGCTGAGCGCATGATGGACATGGAGGGCCTGGCGGCACTTGTGGTACTGTTTCTCGGAGAAGATAGCTGCGATGTGCTCCTGACCTGGTGGAGGTGCGAAATGGCTGCTTGCAGCTCGTCTTGCCGTGCCGTTAGCTGCCCCAGCCTAACGCATGAAAGGGGAGGAAAATGGACAATCACATGTAAGTGGCTGCGGTTGCAAAACCCAACTTGGCAGGCCATAAATAAATCCAATCGCGTTCAACCACGTGAACAACCCGCAACTGCCAGCGTGGAGTAACCCCTTGCTAACGCGTACATGTCCATTGGCTCGCCAACAAAACCCTGCAGCGTTGCCGGATCGAACATGCTCATGCTCGCTACTCGGTTCATCATGGTATTTACGGCGTGGCTCTCGAGATTGAGCATCTTCAGCGACCTCTTTTCCGTCATGGCGTTTTGCTCTTGGAGAACTTCCAGGAGCTGAGTCTGCAGCATGGAACACCACTGTCAGAATGGGAGCTCCGTCGAGTCTTTCTTCGTTTTACATAAGAGGGGGCAGTGCACAAGAGACCTAAAACATTGTGTCACGTACCATGTACGTCAATGTCTCCACATAGTTGCCTAACTGAACACTGTTCTCCGCTGCCTTCTCAAGCGCATCTGCCAAAGTCTGAACCTCGTCCTCCTGCATCTGTAGGAAGGCTTGCCCACCTGTATCGCTGCTGGTGCTGACGCGTGAGGAAAGCAGCAGGTGACGGGTCATTGCCGTCAGGAAGGGTCGACTCTCCAGCAGACCCTTGACTCTGGCCAGCTGCACTTGCACTGCGGCCGCTGCTTTCCTATGCAGGCTTCGACGGTGGGTGTGGGCCATGCTCTTGTAGACCACCTCCTGATGCAGCGTGTTACAGAACTGCAAGCAGATACAGCAGCATAACAGAATAAGCACGAGAGGTTTAGAATGAAGAGGGTTATGAATGAAAGATGGCGCGCAAGGAATTGACTGCCCAACACATTTGCGTCGCAGTCACCACTAGCCACCTCCCAAATTTTCATCATCGTATGTACACATGGCCAAACGTGGTGCACCAGCGAAAACCATAGGTAATGCGGGTAGAGGCGGAGGGGGAAATAACATACCTCCCATGTCCCCCCGACATCTCCGCTGTTTGAACCCGTGTACTCAAACCTCACAACCCTCTCGATCAGATGTGCCTCCCTCAGCAATCGTAGCTGCTCCAGTAACCCTGCCTTGTCCTGCACGATCCCTCTCGGCAGCGTGTTGAGCAGAGTGTCGGTGTTGAACTGACTGCCTAGGACACTGGCGCAGCGCAGCACCACCCCCGGTACTGTGGGGAGCTGGTCAACCTGCGACTGCACTATCGCCTGCATGTTGGGTGGCACAAGAGTGTCCAGTTTCACCCCGTCAGCCTTTGCTGACAGTTGGCCACCCGTGACCAGCTCCTCTATTTGCAGCCACTGGCACAGCTCCACAGCTTGGAGAGGTATGCCGTTGGAGCGCTCTGCACACGGCACCAAATAAACAGGGCAATACAAATGAGACTCGAACACGTCTGCTCTGGCATCACTGGGCAGTGTGTCGAAGGTTTGGGCTACTCACCAACAACCAGAGCAGCAATGGGCTCAGCGAGCGAGCTTCCAAGAGAGCGCCGCGCAATTTCTACAACTGCAGCATTATCCAGAGGGGGCAACAGTAGAGACAATCGCGTAGTTGTCGCCAGCGGGTGTGCAACAGCCTTCAGCGCCTTACCCATGCCCAGTAAATTATGCGAGCGTGATGTGCATATGACAGCGCTGTGCATGCTTCTCGACTTCAACCCAGGATGAGGTTGAACAGCTCGCGCTCTGTCAGCCATTCTCCTCAGCACGCCCAAAGACTGCATGTCTAGCTTACCAATGTCGTCCAGTAACAGCACTGCAGGACGGTCTCCCAGCGCATCCCAAATGATACCGCAGTACAGCGCCTCTAGCTCGGCCAGCTTGTCCTGCGTCCCTGTCCGCAGTGCCTCAATTCCGGCTGCATGTCGTCTCAATATGTTTGGCAAGTTGCTCCCCAATGTGAAGTCGCCCTAACGCGAAACGCAGCATTGGAAAGAGGGGTCAGTACGATATGAGTAGGTAGAGTGTCCCCTGAATCAACATGGAGACCCTGCAACAACCGTTTGAAGCCAAACACGCACCAGCAGCCACGACAAGCTGTCAGCCTCCGGCTCACTGTCCTGCTCCAACATCCAGCGCACAATGTTGCGACACGCCATGAACGGTGTGCTGACGTCCTCAGACCCTCTCAGCAACATCCACTGACCCTTTCCGCTGCTCATTGCATCGCGCATTAGAGACTCGACAATCGCTGACTTCCCCACCCCCGCAACCCCCTCAACGCCAACCATAGTAACGCTTGATGTGGTAGCAGCGAGTCTGCCGCTCACTACTCTCTGCAGCAGCTCCATCTCCATCTCCCGCCCAACAACCACCATCGAAACGCTCGACTGCAAATCCGTACTACGTCGGCACGCAGCCACAGGTCTGTACACCTTGGCTTCATTCTGTTTGCCCTTGAGCTTCAGGCTTCCGGCAGGTTGCAGAGCTATCTGGTGGGCACTGAGCTGAGCAGGGTTGGTGGCCGAGAATACAGCCTCACTGCACAGGACGGCGTCATTTTGCTTGGCAGCCGCTGTTGCCAGCCTAGCAGCAGTATTGACGAAGTCTGCAATTGAAGGGAGTATAGATCGTTAATGCTGTGACAATTCTCGAGCAACTGAGGATTCAGTTGGAAAAATATATTGAGTAATGACTACAAGTTTATATATGCGAAAGCGTAAAAGATACAATCAGGCGTGACGAAAAGCAAATCACGGATATCCGCGGTGGTTGTTATAGTATTTCACTCTGACAGACGTTGAAAATGTTTTATTCATCTTTTCTCGCTTTAAAAAGCAGCAGCGACGCAGCCAGACAGACGCGACCACCAAAGTTGCATCCTGTGAAGGAAAGAACGGAAGCACGTAGCGCAAGCAAAAAACAAATGCACAGAAAGAACGAAAATAAATAAACAAAATAACTATCTTATCACGCTGTAATGCACTTTTCTATTGTCAGCTGATAGAGTGCTCTAAAAGACAGATGATACACACACAGGCAAATTGTCCTGAACACCGATAACCATATCTACTGAAATGTAGAGAACACACACACACACACACACACACACACACACACACACACACACACGCACACACACACGCGCGCGCGCGCGCGGAGAGAGAGAGAGAGAGAGAGAGAGAGAGAGAGAGAGAGAGAGAGAGAGAGAGAGAGAGAGAGAGAGAGAGAGAGAGAGAGAGAGAGAGAGAGAGAGAGAGAGAGAGAGAGAGAGAGAGAGAGAGAGAGAAGAGGGAGAGAGAGAGGGAGGGAGGGAGATAACAATTCCGTTTAGCAGGTATGGAATTTAGGGATTATTCTCTTGATATATATGCTCACATCATCATAAATGAGAAATGAGCGACGACAGCCCGGAAACGATATTTCGTGGCATTTGATTGCAAGAAGTAAAAGGCGTAATGGCATTGGGAAAGAACAGAATTGGGAATATAAGAAATAATCAGCACGCAAAAAAAAAATATCGCTATCCCGGCCCGGGGGCGCAAAAAAAAAAAAAAAAAAAAAAAAAAAAGGCACGGAATTCCAGTACGTGCAGAACCCTGACCACCCAGAAACCGAACAGCGCTGTCGTTGATTTCAAAATTTCCTGACTATTTTGTTGAGATGAAGGGCCTAAATTAAGTAAGGATTACATCGTCACGCAGATCATACGGGTACAGACATCGTACCCGTACATGGTACATGTATGTCTGCACGCACTCGCACCACCGGCCCGGGGAGGGTAGTCGCTAGTCGCTACGGTATCGCTACAGGTAAGGAACTACCTGCACCCGTACCTACCCTGACCTACCTGTCCCTGTACCTACCCTGAGCTACCTGTAGAGGTACCATACCTGAACTGAAGCTGATCGGCGAGAGTTCAGATTGTTGCCGTGCTGATGAGGCACAAGGATCCTGCGAAGAATATTCTAACCTGTAACCATAGCCCTAATTATCACGTGAATTTCGTTGCAATCCGACAAGATATGAATCATGAAATGCAATGTAGTAATATCAGATTGAATAAAAAAATAAATCGAGCTGCAACAATGCAGGTGCTTCCCCTTGCATTGCCTTTTTTCCGTTTGCCTTGCCTCCGTGACCATCTCTTCAATTTTGCCCTACTCTTGGTCCCCCCTCCCCCGTTTCCCCTGTCCACGTTCCTACAGTACAGGTACCTGTACTATAGTGAATCTTGTTTTTTTTTTGCCGCCCTCAGGATATGGGACTGGCAGGTAACCCATAGCCCGAGGGGGGGGGTTCTTTTCTTTTCTGCAACATATGTACGAATTACACACAATAAGCAAGGATTGCACTATATCCTTAAGGTGTGCACTAAAATGTATCTTACAAGAAAAAGCAGTGAAGGCCACCAAGCAAAAAGAAGCAAAGAGGAAAAAACCTAAGCCCGAGGAACAGGAAGGCATGCCACAGCACCAGCACTGCCCTCCTACCGGTACGGGTACACTAAAATAACTAAAGAAACGAACTAAGGTAATAAGTAAGGATCAATTCATGAACAGACAGAGATGAATAGACAATGGTAATGCCTGGATTACAGGAAGTTTTTTCCCTGCCCACTTTCCTAGAGAGTGCTTCTTGTAATCTACTTCATTACAGGTAGTACCATCACAGACATGAGAAAAAAAGGAAAAAGAGGGAAAAGCAGGTACTAAAATTAAGTGCGGCACGGCAATAGCAATCGTGAAAAACATAAATTTATCCTTAAATGGGATACACCATGCGTCTTTCTTTGGGTCACATGCGCGGATAGAATTAAGCTGCGACGCGTGATATCGGTACCGGAGGAGGGATGGAGAGAGATAGGCTCAGAAAGTAAATAACACGTAATCAGAAACAATTAATGGCAGCAGATGAAAATACATTAATGTTTGCAATTCGGGGTACATCTGATCAGCGCAATGTGTCGTCGTCCATGGTATCATTAATCTTTAGATATAGCTAGCATTGGAAACCATCAGCGCAAAGGAGGGGAACCATGGGGAAAGCCTCACAAAGACAAGGGTGCCACCGACGCTGCACGATATCACTTCTCATAGTTCCACTGACGTTTTTTACAAGAGAAGGCAGTGGAAACAGTTATCATCAAATTCATTGTTTCAGAACCCCCCTTAACTTATGCATTTGTATGGATCTTCTAGTACTTAAAAAATAATGTTCTACTAGCTGTCAGTGGAGGTCCGCCACTGCTTTTTAGTTTCTTTTACTTTACATGGAAAGGGTTGGGGAGCATTTTGGAACCATGATAGTAGTACATGCAGCATGGATCTTTTAGTATTAAAGTACAAGTACTGGCGTACTGGCTGTTACAAGAAGTCACTGCCGTAACCCTTTATTCTTAAGGATTACTGGGAACTCAGACCGCAGAAACCCCCAAAACGGGCATGCACAGCTTAAATACGCACATACAGAGGTAAATCCCCCTCCCCATTTCAGTTTTCTACATAATTCGGTACCTAAAACAACATATGTTATCGGAAAAATCTTAATATCACTGTTCATGCAACGCCTTTCCGATGTTCTTCATGGCACATGCGATTCCTATCTTCATGACGCTTTGCATGAGGGGTGTTATGTTGTAGCACGCCTTCATGTCCCCGGAAGCTAACCTTGAGGGGGGAGGTGTCCATCATCATTCTTTTGGCGGTTTTAACTGCTTTTGCTTGTAAGGAATAAGGGTTGTTTCATATGCACGACCTTATGTGGAGATATACCTCCACATGTAGTAACACGTACCAAAACGTACTGGCATGCCACGCGTGTACAGTGCCACGTCGCCATTTCATTTTTGTCACCTTCGCGGTCAACGCTTGTCGAGAAAACGATGTCGAGAAAACGAATAGTAGTTCGCGCAGTATTGGCGCTATCTCGCATGGCGGCATTTTGGATATGCCAAAATGCCGCCATGCGAGATAACAGATGTCGAGATAGGATCACGATCGCTGTTTTTCCCGACTACACAGTGCGCTCCCGCCTACATCATCGCTTTGTCCCTTCACACACACTCTCCGCCAAGATCACAGACCGGGCCAACGATGGCGGACTCCGGAAGTCCTCAAAGCCCGAAGGCCCCGACTCCTCCCGAACGTGTTGCTTCTTCACCCCCTTTTTTTCCACGCGAAGCGCGATATCATCGAAGGCATGGGAGCGTCGCTGGTAGCCCGGCGGCGGGCATGTCGTCGAGTGATCGCTCAAAACCCCGGAAGCCAGCGACCTTCTACAGCCCACTTACGTCGGAGGACAAAATACCGAATATTTTCTATTCTATACATATGTTTATATATGCTCTGCATGTTTTGTCTGTAGTGCCTAGACACCGGCCGCAACACATCGCTAGTTCGCGCGCCGCCGGGCTGGTTGCTACCTGTAACTGTACATGTCGCATATTTGCATCTCGCATCTCAGCATCCTTTTCTCGCTGTATAAAATAATATCTCTTCATTGCAATTTTTACTCGAATACCGGCCACGTGGCGTCTTGTATGCACGCACGTGATTATCTCTACATCATTTTTTCTCCACATGAGGTCATGCATATGAAACAACCCTAATTCATATCATTTCACTTTTCACAACGCATCAGTAAGGAATTACATTGATGGTGTAATGACACCGGAATGAATATGACTTGTCGGGGGATTTATGACGAGCTCATCCTATTATATAACTGTGTGCCCGTACACGCCCCCGTACATGCGCGTTCGCTGGGGGAGTCTTGGTCCCACGCTCATCCGTAGCATACACGTACTCGCGCGTGACCGCGCGCGTAATATGTATCCGCGAAGATTGACACAAAGCGCCTAAGAGCCGGCCCGTGCATAGGGATAAATAAATGGTGTACAATTACATTAAGGACACCCACTTTGAGGCGGTACTTCGTAGCGCGCCAAGTTGCCGACGGGATGCTCCGATGATAGGTTTATATGGGCCCTCATACGTGAGTTCAAATCCCGGCGGCCGCACATATCACAATGTGCCAATATGTACAAGTCCGCGTCCGGAACACCGGCGGTTATTACAGGACTGTATGCCCGTACACGTCTCCGTACATACGCGTTCGCTGGGGGAGTCTTGGTCCCACGCGCGTAAGAAGTATCCGCGAAGATTGACGCAAAGCGCCCAAGAGCCGGCCCGTGCATAGCGATACATAAATAGTGTACAATTACACTAAGGATACCGATTTTTGAGGCGGTACGTTGGCAGCGCGCCAGGTTGCCAACGGGATGCTCCGATAATACATCCCATGACTATCGCTTCATTGTGTTGCTACAAAACATAGCATCATCATCACATAATCGAATATCGAAACAGGTGCGTGTACGGGCACTTTTCCCTTGGCAGAAATCCAACGCTACCACGCCACCTTAATGCCCGGACGAATGTGAGAGGCTGCCCCGTACAGTGATTCCATTTTTATGTCTACATGAAAATGCACACACTTTGGATCTTCCATGCATTTTTCCTCTTTCTTTGTTGGCGGACTGCATTGCTTTCCTTGACATGAAATTGACTGAAAAACAAAACATAGTATAGATGCCGTAATCGAAATGTATACTACATAGATATTCAAGGAAGTTCCACAGACAAGCTACGAAGACTTTGCGTATTCAGCATTGCGTGTGAGTAACCGTGTTTGCTAGGTTTGTGCACGATGTAGTGCTTCCCTGTGCCGTGCCTTGTGTTCCGTGTTACTCTTGCCCTCTTGGTCCCCCCTCCCTTTTTTTCCCCTGTCCACGTTCCTAGCGTGCTCCTTGTACTTGGTTTTTTAAAAGTACCACAGACACGAGGACATAAACAAAAGCAGGAAAAAATTTAGAGGGGAAGAGTGAAAAGAGGGTCACGAAATAAAGGACATGGCATCTGGAAGGAGTGAAGGACTGGCTCTTCACAATGCATAGCCTAGCAAGAAAAGCACAAGACAGCACCACGCAACGGTGGAAAGGAAACCCACGGAGGCAGAGGTAAAAAAGTGACACCCATACAGTGTCCATATACTAAAAAACACAAGCTGCACATATCGCTAAAATCACGATTTATTACAAAGAAAACACCGGAATCCACCACGGAAGAAGTGAAAAAAAGAGGCACAGAAGCCTATATGAAATATACATCGTTAAAATGCATATAAATTCCAGCACCTTCATAAATAAGCGATCAATTCCGAGTTTTCAATCGCGTCATCACATCCATTTCTGGTGCAGCAAAACATGCCGACGTTAAGGACCATGACGAAGGGGAAGGGGCGGGGGGGGGGGGGGGCGAACCTCCCATCACCGCATACTCGCAGCGGATTGTCGGGGCGCCTACCAGCCCACAGAAGCACATTCCCGTCGTGATACCGGCGGTGCCCCTCACTCCCGCGCCCGCAATGATTTCCAGTACCTTTCGACCCGCCAGAATGCAGGGCAATGTTTGACGGTTGCTGCGATACCCAGGCAGACCAAAAACGAATATCATCGCCAACCCTTTGTCGTCCACGGTGATCTGTTTGCATGAGGCACCACAAAGGAGAAGCAGGGAGGGTGTCAGTGCAACACAGCACACTTTAGCTCACATTGTGCTGCCAGACAGCCACGCGTGACCTCCCTCCAACCTGCAACTGTATACTCGCAGATACTAAAAATATACATTGAGCGGTAGCACCTGTCGAGTGGCGCCGCCCATTTGGGCCTCAACTGTGTCAATACTGCTGCCCAGTGCGTCTTGTAGAGTAGACAGCCAGGCACTGTCGCGGTAGCTACCCTCGTGCTCCTGCACAATAAAAAAGAACAAAGGAAGGCATCAATAAATCATGTAGGAGACTCACGCACGATCCCATACGCATCAGTCAAAGGCAACTGACAGGTAGATGGACGACACGGGGCAGAGCCGCCCTTCACCTTCATGTCGGCTATGATGAACAAGATGGTCACCACTCGGTGCTCCATCAGGGTGTTAGTGTTGTGACCTGTGAGGCACTTGGACCGAACAAATGCAGGCATAAAGCGAAGCAGGGCGTCCAGGCCCATATCGTCCTGCTTTGAGACAGGCGGGCTGCTCACAGTGTGGCGCTGCACCATCTCTTCGAGACGCTTGTAGCTGCTCTCATTACCTCGGCTACCACGCATGACGCCAGTCTCGCCAGTCGCCATTGCGGAGTCGCGGCTGGCATCAAAAGCTGCATATGTTGGATTGCTCAATACGGCGGACGATTCTGCTTTCTTCATCTCCTGCATTCGGTTCACCACTGCCTCCGGTGGACACATAACGTTGTTCTCGTATCTTGGCATGAGTAGCATATCCAAAGACTGTCGACAGTTCCGCCGCCCAACGACAGAAGGGATAGTTGCACCAGCGCTCTTTGTCTTCACCAATGCCTTTTCAGAAATGCCCCCTGCTTCCGTCTGACCGGCCGACATGTCCCTCAGCAAGTCGTCCCCTTCCTTGGGACGCAGCAGCAGGTGGCCGGATGAGAGGAGAGTCTGCTCCCAGTTCTCAGTCTGCTGTCGGCCGAATAAACGCGTCGCACTGGGCGCCAGCACGATCTCTGATTTTTTGGACTGCCCCAGCGCGGTGGAGAGCTCGGACAGAGGAGTGCCAAGCACAAAAGCCTCCGCACGCTTAGTAAAGGTTCCCCCTACCACAGCGAATAGCGCAACCCCATCAGCACACCTGAACTGCTCCACGCATGCAATAGTGTAATAAAATGGGCAATAATCTATCGAAAATCGACAACGACACTCAAAGGATAAGAGACGGGTTGCGGGATTGCCGCGTATTCGGCTACGCTTGACAGACAATAACTGGCAAAAATCGGCAGAGGGTTAATTTGGCGGACTCCATAAGCTGGGGCTGCCATGTCTAACTAAGCCGCGAAGTCCATATTATACTCTGCTCTAACAGGCATCACTGCCAACAGACCAGTTGTAGTAGCAGAGTGAAAGGGCTTAACCATCACTCGACGAAGCACGTGGCTTCAGCGCACTGCTGTGCAAACACATAATAAGTTATCTCACATTATTATGATGGGCGTTAGTTAATGGTGAATTGAAGCATGCACACAGAAGCAATGAAACAAATACACAAAACAGCAAATGTACTTAGTCCGGAACACAAAATGATGTTTCAATACAGCAGTACCTGTACATATCTATGAATTTAGAAATACGGTACTTGTACCTGTACCGATAGACGTTCATGTCTGAGACAGTGGGCGGATGAATGGCGCAAAACTTAAGCCATCATTCTGTCATGTTGCGACTGTATGTTCTTGGTTACAAGAAAAACTAGATGAGCACGGACAGGGAAAGTGGGAGGGGAAACAAAAGGGCAAGAGTGGCAAGAGGATCACGGAATCCAAAGCACGGCAAAAGGAAAGACTGTGGGTAATTGGTCACAAGAAGAACAGGAAGAACGAGATGATTCTTTCATATTGCGACTGTGGCAAAAAATCTTACAAGAAAAAGCAGTGGAAACCACCGATCAAAAAGAGGAAAAGAGGGAAAAATCCAACAGGCCTAATAAGCCTGCGGGTTATTCAGGGTTTATCGCGACAATAAAGGAATTACGATAAGCGTGAAAAACACAAGCGTGTGTTTGACAGGGAAAATGCGGGCTACTAGGTATTAGGTATTTAGCTACTACCTAGCTATGGGCTACTAGCAATTAGCTATTCTTATAAAAATATAAATATTTCTGGAAATACTGTAATCTGTTTCCCCTCCCTTTTTCCCTGTCGTCCGTGCTCATCTCGCTTTCCTGTAATCCAGTTCCACTTTTTCCCTGTCCGTGCTCGTCTTGTTCTTTTTGTAATCATACCCTAAATACTTCAATCATCTGCATTCTTATTTTACATTGCGGCAGTATCTTCAAATAATTATATTTTCAAGAAGAAGCAAGACAGACACGCGGAGATGGAGGGGGGGGGGGGGGGGGGGGGGGGGGGGGGGGGGAAGAGGGCAAGAGTGGCAAGCAAGAGGGTCACGGAATCCTAGACACGGGAAATGCAAGCGTGGCGTAGACCAAGCAGATAAAGGTGCGTGTGCGCTGGATAGTATATTTGTCAGCTGAACAATTTCAGGTGGTATCCATGTGAGAGCCTGTAGTGAATTTATGGGTATTCTGTGCTGCGGTTCCAGCCCCAAGTTTTCGTTTATATACTGCCTGGCGTACAATTCGTTATAGATATCGGAGCGAGTAGTACAACACATGAACACAGTAGGCGGTAGGCATCAGCCGTCAACTCACATAGCCTCCTCTAGCCCGACATCACCGCACTGGCTTGCAGTCGACTCAGACAGAACATGTGACCCCCCTTGGGACGGACACTCGCCAGATTTTCTCGGAAAACGGTCGTCCTTTGCCTCAAACACCACAAGCACTGCGTCGCCCGCGAAGCAATCTACATCGCCCTCGAATTGAATAATCAACCTCATCATTAAGGCGAAGAATGCTGAAATCGCTAAGCTGAAACGCTCCACGCCCTCGCTCCCTAGGCGCCGCCGTGCTTCTTCACTGAGCGCGGTGAAACCTGATACGTCCACGATCAGCAACCCTGCCCGTACAGAGCAGTGTCGTCGTCGGTCGAGCACGGCGGAAGCCAGCTTAGAATGGGAACCACTAGTATCGCCGGCAGATGAATAAGCAAGCCGATCCTGCACAAACGCGGACGACACTCGCGCGGGGACAAATGGCATGGTAGCGGACGCCAGAGCCATGGCGCGAGTTCTCCAATGCGAGTCGCAGTCTTCTTCCACCACGGTCGCTCGCTCTTCGCCTTCGGCCCCAAAAACGACAGTCCCGTTTGTAAGCTTCTGCGGCTCCAACACCTCTCGTAGTTGTTCTCCTGCGTCACTGCGGTAAGCCCCAAGCCTACTATATATACTGCCTCGCTGTCGCGTTGTTGATACATCCTCTCCCACCGGACGCGCTGCCGTAAATTTCCCGCACACAGTAGGTCCGAAGTGTATGGAAGATGCACAGCCCATGCCGCGGCAGTTGGCGGCTTGGCGCACCTGCTTTCACGTAGAGGCTACGGAGATCAAGATAGCTCTATAGTATGTGTGTACCTCTCTAGTCAGGATTAATCACTATATTCTTGTTTAAACAGCACAACAATCGACGGCCGCCAGAAGCCCAGAACTCCCCCGCTTTCCTGGGGCACGAGCTGAAATGCTGCGCCCGGAAGTGTGAACGCCGACAGTGTTCGAAATGTCTGGCATGATGATGATAATAATTATGATAATGATGAAAGCAGTACATGCAGCAGTATGGTACCTCAGTACTGGTTCCAGTACCTGTATCGACAGTCGTTATAACTTTTTTTTTCCATTTCTTGTACTCGTACCCGTACCCAATTTCCCTTTTTAATTATTGCGCCCCCGGGATATGGGACCGGTAGGTAAGCCCGCAACTGCACCCTCTACAGGCGGGGTTTCCCATGCACTATCACCATACAATCACGCAGGACCTGATTTTTTGGTTACAAGAAGATCCAGAAGAGCACGGACAGGGAAAATGGGAGGGGAAACAAAAGGGCAAGAGTGACAAGAGGATCACGGAATCCAAAGCACGGCAAAAGGAAAGCATTACATTGCGCACAAGCCTAGCAGATTAAACTAAGGAAACTCCTAGGCCACGCCGAGAATGCAACACGTGGAGGCGACAAGCGGCGCCTCACGCGCCGCTCGAGGAAGCACGGGGACGCTTGCGGCCCATGGCGCCGGTGAAGGGTGCCGTGGCAGGAGAAGGCAACCCAGCCGAGAAATAAGCGGCCTCCACGCCGTCCGCAGCGGCGGACAAACCGCGCAAGACGTTGTCCGCGTGAGCAACATTGACGGCGAGAGAGACCTTTCGACGCCATGAGGCCAACAACTTGCCCACATGCATCCCTTTCGATGCGGCTGCTTGCTTGGCTAGCTCCGTCAAGAAAGCCGTGGCGTGGCCGCCGAGTGTACCAAATTCCGTGACTGCAAAGGGAATGAAACGGATGTCGGGGCGACTCCTAAGCCCCTCCGAGTACTTCTCGAACTTGGTCTTTTCAGCATGGCAGAGAGCGACTTCGGGTGATGGGGGGCTAGAAACGCCGAACAAGCCGGAAACCTCGGCATCAAGGATAAGTTTTGAGCCTCGGATGTTGTGATAGTGCAAGACACCCACATCCGCGGGGAGACCGTCGTTGCCGTTGGGGAGTTGAACTAACATCGTGGGATCTGTGAGAACCTCGACGCCAACCCCGAGTGCGCCGCGAACATCGGAGATGATTTCCGCAAGGGCCGTCACTAACCAAGAATGAGCGGTGTGGACCAAAGCATATCCGCCGCATCGAGCCAAATGATCCGTCAAAGCAGTGGCCCACGCATCGTCCGACATGTCAACACCAGCCGACGAGAACGCACCCCGCATAGCTTGAACTGAGAGATGGCGAGAAGCACAAGCAGTGGGGGAGCGTAGAGTAGAGAGGATGCGGGATGAGGGTAGGCCGAAGATGCGACAGACCGCGACGCGGAAAACTGCGTCGTAGTGCTCAGGGAACTTGTCACGTAGCTCGCCCATGCGTCCGGAAGTAGGCGGGTCCGAAGCCAAAAACGCAAGGGCGCCGTGGCCGAGACGAGATACAAAACGCCTAGACTCCGGCCGAGCACGGTTGGAAAACGTGGGAGCGAGCTTCGCGAAGCGAAGCAAGTTGACGCGCTCAATGATGTCGGCTTGTAGCTTTGGAAAGATTTCCGTTGCAAACGCAAAAAGGGGTACGAGCGAGGGTAGGCCATCAAGGGACCGAGAAATCTGCTCGTTGTTTGATCGGGCTTCGGCTACGCAGCATGCGCGAGCTACCGTTGGACGTTGCGGGGGGAGCATCGTTAAGGCTGTGGTTATCCAGAATTCCAGGGTTCAAACTCGGCGAGAGCGCGAGAACCGCACGCAGCATCTAAGCGCGCCCACGACGAAGCGAGTTCTAACGACCACATGGGTTCGTTGTCGCCGTCGTCTCTATCCGGTGTACCATGCCTTCGGGACACTGTTGTGGTCATAGCAGTCGCTAACCGTCCATACATGGTCGGCTCCATTGGAACTTCGTCTTGGGAATCCCCGCGCACGCGAGCGTCTTGTGCTATAGGGAAACGGATAGCTGAACTCACTGCCAACCCACCGCTCCGACATGGACCCCATCCGCCAAGGCAACCAATCCGACCAATCCGAGCAAAAGAAAGCGCTGAGGTTGCGCCTCGAGCCAATCCTCTAGGTCACGGGCATTTTCACCATACTGGAACGGCGAGTTAACCGTTGCTTTGCGCTGAGTCTCCGTCAGGGTCACATGTAAGCCATCCAAATTAGTCGTAGGCATGGGAGTGCCCACTCGTAAATCATTCGGTGTCTCTCCACACAACTGAGTAATGTAACTAAGAATGAGAAGCCATACCGGGCCAGAATCAACCGACGAAAACCGGGGGTACATGTAAAACTGCCTTGGGATAGTCTTGTCGTCATGGAAGAGTGCCTGGGACGTATACACTGCACGACGGAAAGTTTCCCATTGAGTCACGTAACCAAAGAAAAGTAACTCGCTCTTATGCGTCATGGGAGGAAGTACCCCCGTCTTGGCGGGGGTAAGATTCAGACCACCGACATCGATTGTTTCCGGTACGACGTAAGAACCACCCGGATTGATAATCGATTGAGCTGTCACAACCTGCTCGAGCTAAACATGAGTACGCAAGTGGGTCGTAACGTACGGAATAGGAACAAAAGCCGAGTAGACGTAAACGAGTTGTTGTCCGACATGTAACGCGACATGAACATGTGCGTCACTCAACAGCGTCAAATTATGTGGAGTCAAGATAAGGCGAGTTTCCTCGTGCAACTCACGAACGGCAGCATCAACATGCTCTTCGTTAGCTTTGACTGAACGAGCACGGAACCAAGTTTTACCATAACGAGGCTCACGTTGTAACACAAGCTTAACGTCGGAAAGCTTAGTCCCTCCTACATGTAGTACGACCACCACATAACGTCCAGGTCCAACACAAGCCAGTCCGAGTCAATCAAGCAACGTCGAGCGAATCAAATGATAACGAAAACGTGTGTCGACCAAAGAGCTCCGAAACAAGTGTGGCGGTTAGCCTTTTGTAGCTAAATGCTAGCACAAATCAGTTCTAATTTGTTGTGTCTGTCGCTGCTTGATGTCAGAGTGACAGTTCAAATGAAAGATGATGAGAGGATGTCTAACTGCTTGTACTATAGCAGTATGTATATTGTAATTGAACAAAGGAATTGTTAAATGGTTCTGTCACCTCCCTCTATTGCACTGGGCTTAAATAGGTTTCTGCCCAAATAGCTTACGCTTGCTTGTCTCGCTTCCGTGTCAGGCGTTAGGGCTTTCCAGGAGTCGTCAACAGTCTAGAGACGCGGCCCGACTAGCATGGAGAATCACGACGCGGCTCATTCTGCATCGGAAACCTCGCTTAGGCGCGTCTTATGGCTAGTTAGATTAATTGTGCGTACCTGTACGTACCGGGAGGTACTGGTCGTACAGTATGCATCAAAACCCTTGCTAATATTGCACAAGCGACGTACCCACGTTGTACGTCCATCCGATGGAAAAGTACAAATTGGAATAAGTAACGAGTACCTTTACAATGTCATGTAATGTACTGTTGCAGGACTGCACTCGTCACAAATGGCCTGGCAAACTTCGAGTTAAAGACCCATGCCAAGTCGCATCGATCACAAAAGGGCTACAACATCAAACTCGTGGAGCTGCAAAACTTCCCCAACGACGTCGTTACTGATTCGCCGCATCTAGGATGTATGAAATCAACCGCTGGACCATCTACGGCACGTGGAGGTGGAAAACCCACCAGAAAGCGCAACCCTAAGGACCCTTTAGTTGGAGCCTCTAAGATTTGGAAGCGTAATGGTGTTGGTCGTGGCCGTGGGCGTGAAGGAGGTCAAGGTGGTCGTGGCCGACCTTCACAAAACACTGGTCGAATTGTTTTCAGCGCCATCGCTAATGCGCTGACTTATGAGGAGCGCATACGACATATCGAGGAGGGACTGTGTTTTTAAGTGTCACAAGAAGGGACACCGGCTTTTTCAGTGCCCCAATCTGAAAGGCAAAGCTGTGATGGGAGCGTCATCTCAGAAGCAATTATGGTGGCAAGGCTGTTCTACTGACGAACTGGAGCAGCCGGCTACATGTATTGTTTGTACTCAAACACGGTTAGCGACAAAGGTCGTCGAAACACGCTCGACATCTCCATCGACCGCAGTCGCGTCACCTGCAACGGTAGTAGCATGTCGTCGTCGTCAAAACAAGTAGAGACATAGTCGTAAACCTGTAACTAGACCTTCGATTGATTGGAAACTAGTTGACTATGTTTTCGAACCTATGGACGCACGCTTTGACTTTACCTCGGAGAGATGTGATGATGATGAAGGTCTAAACTCGCACGGTGACTTACCTCACTGTTCGCCGAGTGACTCGATTCTTGAGAGGGATTTGTAAGGAGAACGGGTGTTCATTAATCCACCATGGGAGTTGGCTGAACAGATTGGACAGCATTTTGAGAGTTGTCGTCGAACCGCTCCGACATCTACGATGGCTGTTTTTGTTCTACCGAAATGGGTAAAGTTCAATCAGCTCACTAAACACTAGAAACTCTACAAGGAATTCCGAGCGCGCACACATCTTTTTACTCGTGAGTCGCTAGAGAACCCAACACAACAAGAGGTGGTTGCTCCAACTCCTTGGCCTGTACAAATGTGGTTAGTCAACGCCGATTGTCCTTTTAACGATCCGACCCCGCCTAGCTCTTGCGTGTTGTGCTATTCAAGGAGGAAGGGCTTGAAGCTACGCCTTAAGAAATGCTTCTTCGGCCTTCAAGGCTGGAATATCTGGGCTATGTTGTGTCTGCTACTAAAATTTCGGTTTCCACAAAGAAGGTCGAGGCCGTTGCAGACTGGCCAATGCCTACGACGGAGAAGGAGGTTCGCAGTTTCGTACAGTTTTGCAACTTCTATGCCAGATTTATTCATCATGTTAGCGACCTTACGGCTCCATTGACGGACTTACTGCGGAAGTCCGAGCCACAAAAGGTTACGCTGGCGCATGCTTGCTTGGATGTCTTTGAGACTCTCAAGTCCCGGCTCATTTCCGCGCCATGTCTGATCCTACCGAAGGTCAGCTCGGACGAGACGTTCACCATAGGTACAGATGCTTCGGCAGTGGGGATTGCAGCAGTCATGGTGCAAGACCATGGAGGAGGCCTTCAACCAGGCTCTTACCGGGCGCGTAAGCTAAATCGAGCTGAGCGTGGTAACACTTATTCTGCGTACGACTTAGAAGCTTTGGCCGTATGCGAAGACATCAAGCATTGGAGGTGCTATCTTGAAGGGTGCTCTAAGTTCCTTGTCGTAACATACCACGACACACTGCGACATCTGCTCAAGCAACCGAACAACAGGCTAAACAAGCGGCAAGCAAGATACTTGCGAGATTTGCAAACGTTTGTGGGCTCAATGACACTTGCATATCGCAAGGGAGCTCAGGACGAAGATGACCCGTTGAGTCGGCGTCCATTCTTCGTACTTCATGCCGTTGTTCCATCATTTTTGGATGGCGAGGTTCCGTCCGATCGAGAATTATGACGGAAGTCCCAGGTGCTGTTTGAAGACGCACAGTTAAACTTAATGACTCTTAACACGTTGCAGATGATCCATGAGTTCGCTGATCTCATTCGCGAGGGGTTCTCCCAAGACTCGTTTTATGGGGGCGAGGGTGAGTGGACGAAAGACAGCCGGATAGAAGCCAGAGCTAGATATTTTTGGCGCCTAGATCGCCTTTGTATTCCGCGGAACTCTGAGCTCCGACTGAGACTGATCACACAGCTGCACGAAAGTGTGACGAGTACATTCATGTAACAGTACATTACACGACAATGTGCATGTACTCGTTACTAATTCCAATTCCGGCTCTTCCATCGGACGGACGTACAACGTGGGTACGTCGCTAGTGCAATATTAGCAAGGGTTTTGATGCATAATGTATTCCACATTGTAACTTCTTTCCTTCAATCCCCGCATAGCGACTGCTCCACTATAGTTTGCTTACATAACTGCATGCACTTTTCACTCATTAAACGCTTCCCATGAGAGATTTTCCCCTAGCAACCAGCCACCGAGAGGCTCGATGTGACAAAAGTTCGTCAGCTGGTCATAGAGGAGTTGCTAGCACTTTTGCTAAAGCGCTCGACATATTCTGGTGGAAACGAATTCGCCAAGATGTGAAAGATTTTTGCGAGCGCTGCGTCGTGTGTTGACGAGCAAAGATTCAACCGCAGATGACTGCGACTCTTTACCCATTGCATGTTCCACCCAAACCGTGGCACATGGTTGGTCTTGACTACTTGACACACTTGCCTGAGCGCAATGGCTTTAACATTGTGCTGATTGTAGTAGATCGTCTAACTCGAATGGCCCATTTTCTGCCGTGTACAAAAACTGCAACTGCCGAAGAAACTGCTACTTTGTTTTTACATGAAGTATACCTATTACATGGACTGCCTCGTGTGTTGATCATTGACCGCGACCCGAAATTCGTCAGTGGCTTTTGGCAAACACTTTGGCGACGTCTCGGAACGCGCTTGAACATGTCTTCTAGTCGACACCCATAGACAAACGGACTCACGGAGCGCGTGAACAGCACATTCTAGCAGCTTCTTCCTTGCTTATGTTGTTACGACGGCTCAGATTGGACAGCCCTACTACCGCAAGTGGAATTTGCGTACAACGCCTATGGTGTACTTGGAATCGAGCATACCCCTTTTGAGGCTAATTTTGGGTTCTTTCCAGAGGAGCCTCCCGACCTGCTATTTAGCATGCGATCGTTTTGCGACCGTCAATTCCAGTTTCGCAAGACGCAACAGAGCGGTTACGATTGTTACAGGAAATACATACCATGGTACGCTCTTGATTACAGCTACACAAGGACGAGATGCAGGCATGCACATAACCGTCTATAGCACCACACTTCGTCAGAGGAGACAAGGTGTCAGTCGTCACAACAAACCTTTTTCTACGAGGACAACCCAACATGAAACTAAGGGACAGACAGCTTGGACCTTTTACAGTGGAGGGGCAAATTGGGAAACACAATTACAGATTGAAACTTCGAGCGATAGTACGCTTACATAATGTGTTTCATGTGAGCAATTTACGACCGTGCTCTACTACTCCACTACGACCAGCTGTCCCGGAGACTGTTCCTGAAGGAGACGACGAGGAGTTTGACGTCTCTCACGTCTACGATGTGTGCGTTAAATCATCACTTTGACGACGAGGCAAATATTTGCTCTTCATGACGCACTTCCGTGATGACGACATTCCACTTGATGACGGCACCGACTGAATGAGGTGCATCGAACTACAACGTTACAAGAATTCTTGGAGACGCCCCAATGGCACAAGTTTGCCAAGACTAAGGCGTACATCGACTTCATGCACGCTTACCTAGCTCGCATCCTCGAGTCCGAGTAACTGCTTTAGTAAAGGAGCTTAGACCACGGAGGTCTGCCTCGCGGCGGCCTCCCTGATCTGTCAAGATTTGGAGGGTACGAGTGTGACGAGTACAGTCCTGCAACAGTACATTGCAAGACATTGTATATGTACTCGTTACTAATTCTAATTCGTGCTTTTCCATCGGAAGGACGTACAACGTGGGTACGTCGCTACTGCAATAGCAAGGGTTATGATGCGTACTGTCCTACCAGTACCTCCCGGTAGGCCGGTACGTACAGGTACGCACAGTTAATCTAACTAGCCATATGACGCGCCAAGCGAGGTTTCCTATGCATAATGTGATTCCCATGCTAGACGAGCCGCGTCGCTAGACTGTCGACGACGGTTGGAAAGCCCTAACGCCTGACACGTAAGCGAGTGTGAGCATGCGTAAGCTATCTGGGCGGAAAGCTATTTAATGTGACGAGTACAGTCCTGCAACAGTACATTGCAGGACATTGTGCAGGTACTCGTTACGGATTCCAATTCGTGCTTTTCCACAGGACAAACGTATACTCGTGGGTACGTCGCTACTGCAATATTGTAATGGTGTTGATGCTACAGTACGACCAGTACCTCCCGGTACGTACAGATATGCATAATTAATCTAACTAGTCAGATGACGCGCCAGAACGAGCTCTTTAATGCAGAAGGAGCCGCGTCGTGAAACCCAATGCTAGGCATGCCGCGTCTCGAGGCAGATGACGACGGTTAGACAGCGCTAACGCATGACACGTAAGCGTAGCTTGCAGGCGTAACTAGTCTGGGCTGAAACCTATTTAAGCCCAGTGCAGTAGAGGGAGGTGACAGAACCTTTTAACAATTCCTTTGTTCACTTACAATATCTACTGCCCAAGTACTGCAGTGAAACATCTTTGACCATTGCCTCTCGACAACATCATTTTGCCATCTTGCAACAACAGAACTAGACAGACTAGAACAGATTTGTGCTAGCGTTTAGCTTTCATAGGCTAACCGCCACACTGGTTTCGGAGCTCTTTGGTCGACGCACGCTTTCGTTGCTCGTTGAATCGCTCGACGTTGCTTGATTGATTCGAGATGGCTTCCCTAGGACCCGGACATTATGTGGTGTTAGTAATTCACGTCGGAGGAACTAAACCGTCGGATTTGCAGTTGGTGTTACAGCGTGAGCCTCGTTCTGGTAAAACTTGGTTCCCAGCTGGCTCTGTCTTACCGAACGAAGAGCATGTCGACGCTGCTGTTCGCGAGTTACACGAGGAAACCGTTCTTGTTTTGACACCGGATGATTTGACGCTGTTGAGTGGTGAACATGTTAACATTACACTACCTCAAGGACGACAGCTTGTCTACGTGTACTCGGCTTCTATTCCTGTCATGTTTGCTATGAACAACTTACGAACACTTGCTTAGGTTGAGCAGGCTGTTTTGGCACAGTCGACAGTTAATCCGGATGGCACTTACGTCGTCCCGGAAACCATCAACATTGACGGTCTGACACTTACGCCCGCACAGAAGGGGTTACTTCGTGTTGAGAAGCACAAGAGTGAATTACTTCACTTTGGTTACGTGGCTCAATGGGAATCTTTTTACCGAGTAATCAAACAACACGTTCAAGTCATGCATGACGACACGTCTATCCCGAGACAGTTCCACATGTACTCCCGGCTTACGACGGTCGACTCTGATCTGTCTGGCTTCTGATTCGCGGACACATCAATCGACTAATTGGTGAGGAACCTACAGATTTACGAGTGGGACAACCGATGCCTACCCACAACTTGGCTGGACTACATGTGACCCTCACGGAGACACAGCGTAAGGCTGCAATAAATGCACCGTACCATAATGGCCAAGTACCTCATGTACTGGAGGACTAGCTCGAGGCACAGCCACAGCGTTTTCTCATGCTAGGGATTACGGCTGACTCGTACGACTCAATTATCTGGGTTACTTCACAGTTCTCTGGACATCTGAATGGGTGGTGGTTGAATCGGAAAGAACAGCCTCCCATTCCATCTACGTACGACGAGCTTGTTACGGAGTTACGCAAGTCAATGTTTCTTCCGAACATCAAGGACGATGCAATTAACGCTTTGCTCAACTTTACGCAGAGCAGCACGATGAGTTACGCGGTCTACACTAAGCAGTACAACGACTACTTACGTCGGTCTCGTGAACATCTGACAGCTAGTGTACAGTGTGTACGCTTCATTAACGGCCTAGCGAACGATTCGCTCAAGCACCAGGCTAAGTCACACCGAGCTCTAAAGGGGTACCAGATTACACTGGTGGAGTTACAAAATTTCCTGAACGACATCGTTACAGATTCGCCATAACTCGGCAATATGAAGTCTACTGCTGGTCCATCTTCCCAGCCAACACGCAAGCGTAATTTTGAGGATCCTCTCGACGAGGCCTCTAACATCTGGAAGCGTAACAAGGGTGGCCGTGGCCGTGGACGCGGACGCGGACGCGGACGTAGAGGAGGTAACAATGGTGGACGTGGTCAAACATCTGGTCGCGAAGATTTTAACACACTCTCAAAAGCAATGACACCTGAGGAGCGTCAACGACACATGGACGAAGGACTCTGCTTCAAGTGCCACAAGAAGGGACACCGACTGTTCCAATGCCCGGAGTTCAAGGGCAAGGCACCGATGGAACCTAAGAAGCAATGATGGTGGCAAGGTTGTTCTACTAATGAACTGGAGCAGCCGGCTACATCTACTGTTCATTCTGAGACACTGTTAGCGACAGAGGTCGTCGAAACTCATTCGGCATCTCCATCGACTACAGTCGCGACACCTGCAACGCTAGTAGCAGGTCGTCATCGTCAGACTAAGCAGAGACAGAGTCGTAAACCTGTAACCAGACGTTCAATTGATTGGAAACTGGTTGACTCAGTCTTTGACCCTTTGCATGCACGATTCAACTTCACATTGGAGGGATGTGCTGATGATGAAGGTCTGAACTCGCACGGTGACTTACCTCACTATTCGCCGAGTGACTCGATTCTAGACAGAGATTTGTCAGGAGAACGGGTGTTCATCAATCCACCCTGGGAGTTAGCTGAGCAGATTGCGCAGCATTTTGAGGATTGTCGTCAAACATCTCCGACATCCACGATGGCTGTTTTTGTACTACCGAAATGGGCGAAATTTACTCGAGTGACTAAGCACTGGAAACTCTACCAAGAATTCCCAGCAAGGACACAACTTTTTACTCGTCAGTCACTGGAGAACCCAGCGCAACAGGAGGTGGTTGCTCTAGCTCCTTGGCATGTCCAGCTGTGGTTAGTCGACGCAGATTGTGCGTTTAACGACTCAACGGAACCTACAGCACCTGATCAACCCAACTCGGTACATGTACCTTCAGACAACACGGAACCGTCCATCGCTACGCTGCAACAATTTTCCTCGCCAGCTACAGCTCTACTGACTTACCTCACGGAAGCTCGCCCGTTGATTCGAACTGAGCTGACTGTGAAAACTCATGATGGCGGACACCAAATTTCTGGATTAGTGGACTGCGCTGCGACGCTTGATTTTGTGTCAGAGGACTTTGTACGACGCTACGCTTTACAGACTCGAAAGTCTGCAAGTAAGACCCCAATTCGACTCGCTAACGGACAACGTGTGACTTCTACGACAGTCTGTGACGTCACTTTCGAATTGGCCCGACACGAATTTCACCGGACTTTTTACGTCTTACGTGATTTACGTACAGCTGATTTAATCCTGGGTTTACCATGGCTTGATGACGAACATGCCTCTTTACAGTTTGGTACAACCAGAATTTTTACACTAATGGACGACACAGCAGTGGAGACTACGCTCGAGGAACAACGCCCCGAGTGTCTACTACTGTCGTCTACGAAAGTTCAGAAACTCATGCGCAAGACGCGCCGCAGCAGGGGACGTCATGCTGATTTTTACGCCATTGAACTTACGTCAGCCGCTGAACAATCGACAGACTTTCACACTGAAGAGGAGCTAACTGCAGAACAACGTGACAACTTCCGGTCGTTACTTTTTGATGACTTCCCGGAGTTACTGCAACCTGTCGACTCTCCACCTGTAAGCCGACAGTGGGATCACCCCATTGAAACAATTGGCCCAATGCGACGCAAACGTCTGAACAGGTTGTCACATGCAGAGCGCGCTGAGCTCAATCGACAGCTCAAAGACGCAGTGGAGGCTGGTCTGGTCCGTCCCAGCTACAGTGAGTTCGGCTCGCCAATTCTTTTTGTGCGGAAAGCTGATGGCTCGCTACGACTGTGCATTGACTACCGTGGCCTTAACGAGGTTACGCGTAAAGATGCTTACCCACTTCCGAGAGTGGACGATACACTGGACGAACTTAAAGACGCGAATTTTTACACACACCTCGACCTCGCTTCTGGATTCTAGCAAGTTCGAGTGCGTGATCAGGACGTTCACAAGACGGCTTTTCAGACCCCTGATGGCTTAATGGAATGGGTCGCCATGCCGTTTGGACTGTGCAATGCACCAGCTACATTTCAGAGGATGATGAACGACATTCTTCGCGACTTTTTACATAAGTTCGTGACAGTCTACCTGGATGACGTCTGCATTTACAGTCGAACACTGGAGGAACACATGGAGCACCTACGTCTAGTGCTGCAGCGATTCAAGGAGGAAGGGCTGAAATTACGCCTTAAGAAATGGTTCTTCGGATTGCAAGAGATGGAGTACCTGGGATACACTGTGTCAGCCGGTAAAATTTCGGTTTCCACAAAGAAAGTCGAGGCCGTTGCAGACTTGCCAATGCCTACGACGGAGAAGGAGGTTCGCAGTTTCGTACAGTTTTGCAACTTCTATGCCAGATTTATTCATCATGTTAGCGACCTTACGGCTCCATTGACGGACTTACTGCGGAAGTCCGAGCCACAGAAGGTTACGCTGACGCCTGCCTGTTTGGAAGCCTTCGAGACTCTCAAGTTACGGCTCATTTCCGCGCCATGCTTGCTCCTTCCGGAGGTCGGCTCGGACGCGATGTTCACCGTGGCTACAGATGCTTCAACAGTGGGGACTGCAGCAGTCATGGTGCAAGACCAAGGAGGAGGTCTTCAACCAGTCTCTTACTGGGCGCGTAAGCTGAATCCAGCTAAGCGTGGTAACACTTACTCTGCGTACGACTTAGAAGCTTTGGCCGTATGCGAAGCTGTCAAGCATTGGAGGTGTTATCTTGAAGGCTGTTCTAAGTTCCTTGTCGTAACAGACCACGACACACTGCGACATCTGCTCAGGCAACCGAACAACAGGCTGAACAAGCGGCAAGCAAGATACCTGCGGGATTTGCAACCGTTTGTGGGCTCGATGACACTTGCATATCGCAAGGGAGCTCTGAACGAAGCTGACCCGTTAAGCCGGCGTCCAGACTTCGTACCTCAGGCCACAATACCCTTATTTTGGGATGGCGAGGTTCCGTCAGATCGAGAATTACGACGGAAGTCCCAGCCGCTGTTTGAAGACGCACAGTTAAATTCAATGACTGTAGACGCGTTGCAGCTGAGCCCTGAGTTCGCTGATCTCATTCGCGAGGGGTTCTCACAAGATTCGTTTTATGGGGACGATGGTGAGTGGACAAGAGACAATCGAATAGAAGCCAGAGACGGTTACTTTTGGCGTCTCAATCGCCTCTGTATTCCACAAAACTCTGAGCTCCGACTGAGATTGATCACAGAGCTGCACGAAAGTTCGTCAGCTGGTCACAGAGGGGTTGCTAGCACTCTTGCTAAAGCACTCGACAGATTCTGGTGGAAACGAATCCGCCAAGACGTGAAAGATTTCTGTGAGCGTTGCGTCGTATGTCGACGAGCGAAGATTCGACCGCAGATGGCTGCGACTCTTTACCCATTACCTGTTCCACCCAGACCGTGGCACACAATTGGTCTTGACTACTTGACACACTTGCCTGAGAGCAACGGCTTTAACATTGTGCTGATTGTGGTAGACCATCTAACTCGAATGGCCCATTTTCTGCCATGTACAGAGTCGATTACTCCCGAAGAAACTGCCACTTTGTTTTTACATGGAGTCTACCGCTTACATGGACTGCCCCGTGTGCTGATCAGTGACCGCGACCCGAAATTTGTCAGCGCTTTCTGGCAGACACTCTGGAGACGCCTCGGAACGCGTCTGAACATGTCTTCCAGTCGACACCCAGAAACAGACGGCTTGACAGAGCGCGTAAACAACACATTTCAGCAGCTTCTTCGTTGCTTCTGTTGCTATGATGGCTCTGATTGGTCGAAACTTCTACCGCAAGTGGAGTTTGCGTACAACGCTTCGCGTGCACTCGGAATTGAGCACACACCGTGCGAGGCTAACCTTGGATTCTCTCCTGAGGAGCCTCCTGACCTACTGGTCAGCATGCGACCATCGATTCCAATTTCGCAAGACGCAACAGAACGGTTGAAATTGTTACAGGAAGTGCACAACATGGTACGCTCTGTGTTACAGCTACACAAGGATGAGATGCAGGCGCAGACAGAACCGTCTACAACGCCACACTTCACTAAGGGAGACAAGGTGTCAGTCGTCACAGCAAACCTTTTTCTACGAGGACAACCGAACCGGAAACTCAGAGACAGACAGCTTGGCCCTTTTCCAGTAGAGGAGCAGATTGGGAAACACAGTTACAGATTGAAACTACCAGCGACAGTACGCTTACATCATGTGTTCCATGTTAACAACTTACGACCCTGCTCTACCGCTCCGCTACGACCAACTGTCCCAGTAACTGTACCTGAAGGAGACGACGAGGAGTTTGACGTCTCACACATCTCTGCTGTGTGCATCAAGTCGCTACCTGGGCGACGAGGCAAATATCTGCTCTTCATGACGCACTTCAGTGATGACGACATTCCACCTGTCTGGCACCGATTGAATGAGGTACACCGGACTATTGCGTTACAAGAATTCTTGGATACGCCCCAATGGCATAAGTTTGCCAAGACTCAGGCGTACACTGACTTCATTCACGCTCACCCAGCGCGCATTCCTGAGTCCCAGTAACTGCTTCAGTAAAGGAGCCAAGAACCACGGAGGTCTGCCTCGCGGCGGCCTCATTGATCTGTCAAGAGGGGGAGGGTACGAGTGTGACGAGTACAGTCCTGCAACAGTACATTGCAGGACATTGTACATGTACTCGTTACGGATTCCAATTCGTGCTTTTCCACGTATACTCGTGGGTACGTCGCTAAAGCAATATTGTAATGGTGTTGATGCTACAGTACGACCAGTACCTCCCGGTACGTACAGATATGCATGATTAATCTAACTAGCCAGATGACGCGCCAGAACGAGCTCTTTAATGCAGAAGGAGCCGCGTCGTGAATCCCAATGCTAGGGAGGCCGCGTCTCGAGGCAGATGACGACGGTTAGACAGCGCTAACGCCTGACACGTAAGCGCAGCTTGCAGGCGTAACTAGTCTGGGCTGAAACCTATTTAAGCCCAGTGCAGTAGAGGGAGGTGACAGAACCTTTTAACAATTCCTTTGTTCACTTACAATATCTACTGCCCAAGTACTGCAGTGAAACATCTTTGACCATTGCCTCTCGACAACATCATTTTGCCATCTTGCAACAACAGAACTAGACAAACTAGAACAGATTTGTGCTAGCGTTTAGCTTTCAGAGGCTAACCGCCACATTAAGCCCATTGCAATAGAGGGAGGTGATAGAACCATTTAACAATTCCCTTTGTTCAATTACAATATACTTCTAAAGTACAAGCTGTGAGACATCTTCTCATCTTTTCCCATGTGCACCACCACTCAGAAATTAAGTAGCGACAGAACATAACATAACATATTAGTGCTAGCAGTTAGCTTTGGAAGGCTAAGCGCCACACTTGTCTCTCGCCCTTTGTCTCCCTCTAACCCCTTACTTCCTTTCTTTCTCTCTCTCTCTCTCCCCCCCATCTTCTCCCTTTCTCCTTCTCTCCCCTCCCTATCACCTTGTCCTTTTATGTCTCCCTTCGGATACCTTTCTTTCTCTCTATTTCCCTCTATGTCTCGTTATCTCCCTTCCTCTGCCTTCCCCCTTCTCATTCTTCCCACTCCCTCTTCTCTCTCCTCCTCTCTCTCTCTCTCTCTCTCTCTCTCTCTCTCTCTCTCTCTCTCTCTCTCTCTCTCTCTCGCTCTCCCCTTCTTTCCACCCCTTCAACCCCCTTCTATACCCCCCTTTCCCTCCCACTCCCTCTCCCTCAGTCCCTCTCCCTTCTTCCTTCTCCCCTTCCGCCTTCTCTCTCTCACCCCTTTCCTTCTTTTTTTCTCTCTCCCTCTCCCTTCGTTCCCCTCCCCCCCTCCCCCTCTTTCTCTCTCCCTCCCCCCCCCCCCCCCCCCCCCCCCCCATCTTCATTCCTTAACTTACTTTTGTACAAAAGCCTTCGTTTGATGCGACCCAAGAGGGGAACTCCGCTCATCGCACCCTAGCGCGCGCCAGCGCGCCCTGCAGTCAGCAGCATCATCTGTCGCGATGATAGATGGATCCGCAGAGTCGTACGAAACGACGCTTGGGAGTGCGAGACGACCTCAACCTCGTAGTGCAGCGTGCACACTTAAACAGCACCCACGTTGTTTTGCTGTGGGGGTTGGCGATCATAGATAAAACGTTGTTCAAATACTCATGGACACACGGGTACCGCTGCCCCGCCGCCTTCAGTCTAGCCGAACCTGTAGGTCCTACACGTCGGTACCGCAACGACCGGTTTGGCAGGAATGGGATGCGCGTCGTCCGTGCCTGCCTCTCCTCCTGCTGGAGCTTGCGTTGATAAGATAACTGGTAATCGTACCCTCCTTCCTATCGACGGTCGCTACATGCCAGGAGGGATTCTGCACAACCTGCTTATATGCTGCCGTGGGTACCAAACTTACCCTTCTATCGTGTCCGACGGGACAACTGGAAATGAGATTCCAGGCGGGGGTGGGTGGTCCTTTGGAGGGCGGGCGGGTGAGGACGAAATAGACCAAGAATGGCGGGTTCGGGCCACCGCGTTGGCCGCAGCCTCGATGGCGTTCGTCCCGGCACGAGTGTCAAACGCGTTTGCGCACGGATATCTCATTGGGCCCGATCAAATTATCGACAAATACAGCTCCTCATACGGGCAGCTGGCCGTGTCCTCGGCTTGGGCCCCGCCGAGGACAACTCGAGCGGCGGTCCTTATAGTGGACGTGTCTGGTTTCACGGCGCTCAGTGAAGACGCACGGCGGCGGCTAGGCAGCGAAGGGGTAGAACGGTTCAGTATGGCCCTGTCGAATTTTTTCGCCATAATGATAAAGCTCATTGTCAAGTTCCAAGGGGATGTGGACTGTTTCGCCGGTGACGCGGTGCTGGTTGTGTTTGAGCCAAACGACAACGGGACACGGGGGTCTTCCGACGCCTCACGCCAAATTCGGGTATCGGACTTGCCGTGCTCGAGTCCCGAGCAACAGGACCGAAATGTTCGAGAGGCAGTGTGCCGCGCGATAGAGTGCGCTCTAGAGGTGCATGCGAGGCTGGACGGATTTCGGCACGAACCGGAGGATCCGCCGTTGAGTATGCACTCCGCACTGGCGGCAGGTGATCCGGCCCCGTCCTGGCGGCTGCTTACAGGGGCAAGTTGCTTTTACGCACAGACTTCTGCTTTCCCCCTTGTGTTGTCGTACTAACATTCCGCTGTTTGTGTACCTGCTCGATAAGGGGAACTTACCTGTCTCGAATGCAGTAAGCTGCCTGCCTTACCCCCCCCCCCCCCCCCCCCCCCCCCTCCCACAGCTTAGTCTCTTTTTGGGACGTCATTCTCTCCATCTGACTAGCTGTGATGAAATCCGCGCCTGAGTCAATCAGGGCATTGCCTTTCATTTGCATTTCGTAGGTGGGGTAGTGGCCAGGCGGGCCGAGGCACTCATATTTGGTGGCGCCCTGTCGGAGCTGTCTATTGCGTTAGGACAGACGCAAAGGTCGGAGATTGGGTTAGCACCGAGTGCGGTGCGCTTGTTTGGCGCACAGGAGACAAATGGTTGGGACCAGATTTCCCTATCTACCGGCCACCTGCTGCTGCGTCCTGATCCAGATTGTGTCGTGAGCGACAGCGCACTGGCTGCCCAATTGGAGGGCGGCGATACGGCAGCGCGGGTGAGCAGTAGTGATGGCATTGCAGCTCACATGAAGCAAGAACGTTGCCATCGGGAATCATCGGGCACACCACTCCTTCCCTCTTACGGCATCAGTTCCATCTTCTCTCCAGAGGAGGTTGTGAACCGTATGCGGCAGACGTGTACGGCTAGATCGCCATCGTTGCTGAGCAGCACCACAATCCCCAGTAGCAGTTCGCTGGAGAAAAGTGCATCCAAGCGGTCATCAGCGCTGCGCCAAGATAGCTACAAGCGCCTCGATGAGATGGTGCAGCGCCAAGGCGTGAATAGCCTGCCAGGTCAGCAGCATGATGACATGGGTCTGGACGCTCTGTTACGCTTCATGCCAGCTTTTGTTCGCTCTAACTGTCTGTCGGGCTACAACGCCAGCACACTCATGGACCACAGGGTGGTGACCATTCTGTTCATCATCGCAGACATGAAGGTGGGGGTCGCCAATGCTGTATGTCGTCAACCTCCTCTGTGTTCACTTCTATGACTACTCTCCATCTTCCGCTCGTTTAAATCCTGAATTGCCCTCTTCATCATGGCAGGAGCACGAGGACAAGTACCGCGATAATGTCTGGCTGGCCGCTCTGCAGAGCGCGCTCGGCAGCAGCATTGACACCGTCGAGGCCGAAATGGGTGGCGCCACCCGACAGGTGCTGATGCTGCGTCATTCCTCTCTAAAGGGTAGCACACTGTGGGGGCGTCTTTTAGAAGTGTGTATCTGGGGAGGGGGACGAAAGATTTTGAGCCCCTCCGCATGGTTTAGGTTTGACGACCAAGCGATGGACTGCTGCCTGATTTGTGTCTACTTCTTCCCTTGGGGCGTGCCAACAGATCACCGTTGATGATAAGGGGCTGGCGATGATTTTTGCGTTTGGGTTGCCGGGGTATCGCAGCAACCGACAGGCAACGCCATGCATCCTTGCAGGTCGCAAGGTACTGGAAATCATGAAGGTGGCGGGTGTGAGGGGCACGGCGGGTATCACCACGGGGATGTGCTTCTGCGGGTTGGTGGGCGACCCAAGAATTCGCTGCGAATATGCGGTAATGGGAGGTACGGTTACTTTCCCGTTCCACGCACCTCTGTCTCCGGTCTGGAACGTGTCCACACCATTTAGACAGGTAACCGATGGAACAAATATTTGTGTCGGTGTGGTGGGTGTGTGAATAAAGTTTTACTGCCCTCATGCAACGCTCTTACCAACGACATTATGTAAATACTGGGCATGTAAAAGGATCGTTGTAGAAAGGAAATTAACGACCTCGTAAAGGCAAGATAATGACATCAAAATGATGATTGTTATTTGCAAAGCAGGGAGGATGTAAAGGCTGCACGAGACAGTCAATTAAAAACCAAATACAGAAATGCGTTGAGATGCAAATGATATAACAATTGTGAAAACGTTTTGAAAGGATACACTTACAATTATAATTGCACAAGGACACAGGAAGAGGGGCCTTTCCAACACACGGACAAATTTAATGTCAGCTACTACAGCGGAATTTCATGGGATGCTTGCGTTTCTTTTTTTAAACCGGGTAACGGAGAGTGGCACATTTGGAACATTTAAAATGTTTGCATCTCTCTGGTGATTGCAGCAAGTATCATGCATGTCCGGCGAGATTATGTATGGCCGCTGCTACTGCGAAGTCAGATGAGCTGATTTTTAAGTCGCTCACTGGAACCATGTCATCGTTTACTGAGAATGTGGTGTATCAATTAACAAGTCATACCAACATAAATTCAAACCGATTGCTCCGATCATGATAAGGGGTACACAGAAAAACGAAAGACACTCGGGGATAAACACTCAGACACACACACACACACACACACACACACACACACACACACACACACACACACACACACACACACACACACACACACACAGACGCAGACGCGCAAAAGAGGCATGGCAACCGCGCACTAATGAGACCGAAGGCAAACAGTTTTCCCAAGCGAAACAGCATGATATATATTATATTATATTAAGTAATTTTGTAATCATTAACGGTATTTACTTTTGCCTTGCCAGATAGTGGTTAAGTACGTCAACGATGCCAACTTGGATCAGGTTTGCTGAGAGTGTGACTTTGGTTGCTCGAGCCAAGAGCACAATCGGGTCGGAATGCCACGGTTGTGTGAACGGCTCCATGTATTTGATTCCGATCCAGTTCACCTGCTGGGGCCGATTTCTCATCATCTCATTTGATTGAGAGCAACGGTTTACCTGATCTAATTGACTCAGGCCTCAAAGTGTTTCACATGGCCTGCTGTGCTAGTCCTGGGCAATAACTGCATTTATGGTATCTACACAGCGCTATTCTCGAAATGGAGCTGAACACTTGATGCTGCCGTTGAATTTTTGGCGCTGGCGGTAATTAGAATCTCGTGTGTCATATTCATTGTTTTGAATTGCAACCCATTACCATACCTGTAGCACTTCTTTCTGACCGTGCGGAATGCGAAACTGGCGAGCAATTGTGGGGAAGATCGTACTCACCCACTTTCACACCCGGACATCAACAGTACATGCAAATCTCAACCGCTACCTGTGATGCTTTTCCTTTTTAATGTTTCTTTCCCACCTTCACTGTTTACTTGCGAGACAAGCTAGATCAAGTCTGAATCACTAACACAGACGCAGCGAATTTAATGAAGACACTGATAAACGCAGTCTATTACCACATTATCAGTAGCAGTGAACCCGTAGCTGCGACAACAGTCACAGGTAGCATTTGTTTGAAGTATGCCCTCGTCATGCTACATTCAATCGCAGACTCTGTCAACACGGCCGCGCGGTTGGCAGTGGCGGCTGCCAGGCAAGGTGACGACATTTTGTGCAGCGAGGGAGTCTCCTCAGCCACCTCTCCCGTTCAGCTCAGCGCTCACCAGCTCTACCTTCAGCCAGCTGGAAGTCTGATGCTGAAGGGGAAGCAAGGCGAGACAAAGGTGTTCAAACCCGTTTCGGGAGACCGGCACAGCGTGGACGCGGAGTTTAGCCTTTCGGTGGAGATTGTGGGGCGCGAGTTGGAGATGGAGCTGTTGCAAAGGGCAATTGGCAATAGCCGTGGAGGAGCGTCGCCATTAAGCATATCTGTGGTGGGCATTGAGGGGGTGGAGGGGGTGGGGAAATCAGCGATACTGGACTCTTTGACGCGCACGTCAATGCGCTACGGTGGTCAGCGGATGTTGATGCGGGGGTCGGAAGACTTAAGCACGCCGTTCATGGCGTGTCGCGACATTTTACGTTGGATGCTACAGCAGGACAGTGAGCCGGAGGCGGACACCTTATCGTGGCTGCTGGTATGTGTGTTACTTGTGATGGGTTCGGGGCAATGTGCCTGTAATGAGGTCGCCACTGCATCTGCTCACTTTTTTTAAACCCTCTCCTGATATCCTCGTTGCGGCTCGAATCAGGGGGACTTCGCTTTGGGGAGCAACTTGCCAGCCATGTTGAGACGGCATGCCGGCGGGATTGAAGCTATGCGCTCAGCGACGCAAGACAAGCTGGCAGAGCTGGAGACGTTGTACTGTGCGATTATCTGGGATGCGTTAAATGACAGGTCCCGAGTGCTGCTGCTGGATGACATTGACAAGCTGGACACACATTCTTTGAGCGTGCTGAAACGGTTGGCTGCGAGGATTCGGACTGTCGGAACTCAATCTGAGTCAACAAGCGGACACAGTGCTATCGTTTACACATCGCGGGCACACAACGTGCTGGGCATGGGTGAGGCGCTGGAGGCTGGTGCACACCGGGAGGAGAGTCCTGCACAGCCGTCTCTGCTGTTGGCTCCTCTGGACAGTGCAGCAATCATAGAGATTGCGCGGCACTGTCTTGGCAGCTCGCTAGCTAAGCCCGTTGCTGCTCTCGTTGTCGGTGAGTTGCTGCTGCAACTTTTGCTGCGATACACGGCCCAATGGTGTGAAAGGAGAGGCTTTCTCGCTGTGAGCGAGGTGAGCTTACTTTGCCTTGCTTGATGTTCCGACGCAGCACGCTCCAACGGCATACCCCTCCATGCTGTGGAGCTGTGTCAGTGGCTGCAGATCGAGGAGCTTGTCACGAATGGCCAACTGTCAGAGAAGGCTGAGGGTGTGAAACTGGACACGTTAGTGCCACCCAGTTTGCAGGCAATGGTGCAGTCGCAGATTGACCAGTTGCCTACTGTGCCTGGGGTGGTGCTGCGCTGTGCCAGTGTGCTGGGAATCCAGTTTGATACAGACACTCTTCTTAAGACGGTGCCGAGGAGGGTGGTGCAGGGCAAGGCCGGATTAGCGGAGCAGCTGCGAGATCTGGGAGTGGCGCACTTGATCCAGAGGGTGGTGAGGTTTGAGTACACAGGCTCGAATGGGGGCAACTGCGGAGAAACGTGGAAGGTAAACCCTGAGTCACCAGCACTGGATTGGCCCTGATGTTATTCGGAGTCTCATGGAGCATCGCAGTTCAACTCGCGATGCTCCCGTGAAAACGAATTTTCGTGGATAATCATTGAAATTTATGAATTTCTCTGAGCGCGCTCACCTCTACCACCCTTGCTTGCAGTTTTGCAACACGCTGCACCAGGACGTAGTCTATAAAAGCATGGCTCACACCCACCGCCGGCAACTGCATAAGAAAGCCGCGGCCGCAGTGCAAGCTCAACTGGTCAGTGTGAGGGGTGTTTTGGAGAGTCGCCCGTTTTTGAAGGCGGTGACGCGGCATCTGCTGAAGTCGTCTCGCGGAACCGGAGGAAGCAGTAGGGGAAGTAGCAGCTTCATGCGGATGCAAGAAGATGAGCTCCACACACTGGCAGCCGCGCTTGAGGAAGCTGCAGAAAACAGCTTGCAGTTACAGGACTATGGGGAAGCACTGGCGTATCGGGTACGCTGCGACAGTGTCTGTTGGTGATTTGGCATGATTCACTGCGCTCACCTGCAAAAACTAACTCTCTATTTTGCTGCGCCACAGACTCAGCTGATGAGCATCTTGAGAGATCAGAATGCCATGACGAACAGCACTTCTCTGGGGATACTGATGCTGGAAAGCGAAGCCGTGGAGTCCCTGAAGTTGCTCATACTTCCGCTGTCTCTGTTAGACAAGGCTATTCTGAGCACTTTCACAAGTGACGCAGCGGAGAAGTATGCCCCCACTTGGTCACGACTGTGTGCAGTTTGGGAAAGCTCCCATTCTCTTGTGTACCTAGTAGTATCCCCATCTGACGGTGCTGCTTTTCCTGGTATATCAGATTCGCTGAATTAGCCTCTCGCCAAGAGGAGCTGCAGGCAGCGATCTCTGCACTGGAGCAGATAAGAAGCGGCCGATATCTTTCCAAGCAAAGATCTAGGAATAGAAAGGCCTTTCTTGGGTCAACAAAGCATGTTGGATTTCCCTTCACCCGCCGGATTGCTATCACAGCCAAGTTCACTGCGTTGGCACTGGAGTATGTTGGCAACAAGGGCTTCAATTCTGCCGCCCACGCGAAGGCGTTGATGGATGAGTACGTTCTCCGACCTGTGCTGCTGTGTCTGTCATTGTGCCTAGAGGGAGTCCCGCCAAAAATATTACTCGCTGCACCCCAGACAGTGTAGCAGGCATCGGTCCTTTTGCAGAGCATTTTACCGCTGTTTGCTTTCAATTCTGCTTTGACCTTTATGCGGTCGTCTCACGGAAATCTTGTCAATGGTTCCTCCCCAGGATTCGGCTGGATTGCCCACCCATGGAGAAAACGTTCCTCTGCAGCCTAGGGGTCACCTCCTTCCTCAACCACGCGTCGTGTTGGGAGCGGCTCTCACTTGGGCAGATAGCTGTCGCCGCTTTTGAGGATGCTGGCGAGCCATACCGCATGAGTGACGTGGGTGGGCTTTCAATTGTTATCGCAATCGCTGCGTTTTGGCTCTCTGGGCAGTTGTGGTCGGGTAACTTGCGTGGCTCTGCCGAGGCACGAGCCATGTCTGCCCTTTCTGAGCTGGACAAATCCCAAACATGCTACATGCTCGCCTTTTGGGAAGCCATGGAGGCAAGCTGGAACCCGATTAGGTCACAGCGGGTAGCGTATCTGGCTCGGCAGCGGGCGCAGGCGTCGGCCCCAAAAAAGCTGGTGCGCCCCTTTCGTGCTTGTGATGTTTACTTCTGTTGCAAGGCGTCTCCACCGCGGCACGTCTTGTGCGTGTCTTGAATTCACCAAATCCCTCTTCTCATACGCAATTTTTCTCCACAGTTGTACCACCTTGTGCGTTGCCTAGACCACCTACAAAAGGCGAGTACGTCTGCGCAAGTTCTGGCTCCCTTACTCTTCAGCTCGCATGCGGAGACCACCAGAGTTTCCGAGTTTGTGCAGTCCTTTCGCGCGTCCATGGATGGTGCGGCGACTGCAGCTGAACAGTCAGTAGGCAGTGGTATTCACATCGGACAGTCGTGCGTTGCTTGGGCCTGCATTCACGAAGGCTGCTCCCTCCTTTTCCCTGCAGCCCCGCCAAAGGCGTCACTCGTTGTCCACTCCACGTACACGTTGACCCCTCTGGGGCTCCAGCATCTCGCCTCTCTCACCGCTGTCCTCTCCAAGTCGCTTGCGGTCTGGAACACACATGGGGTAAATGTCTTCGGGGAGATGTCTTTCCTGCCTTCCACTCTTATGTGGGCCCGCTCCATGCTGCATTTATTTCAGTGGGTGCTCCTAACGGCTGGTCAACAGACTGAGTCGCCCCAGGCAGTCCACCTACCTCACGGCCTACACGGCTACGGCACAGCGAATAGAGCATCCCGCCCCAGGGATGGCCCCACGGCAGTCTTCAGTGGGCTACTGCTTGCTCAACACGTAGGGGCATTCCGGGGAGAGCTGCTGGTAGGGTGTCTGCCCGCGACGGTGACTCTGGCCAGGCTGCTACTCGCAGAAGGCTGCTGTCATGTGTTGCACCGAGAGCTATCCAAGACAAGGGTGGTGGTGCGAGGGGGGATGCCGGTGTGTGCTCCGGGTTCACGAGAACAATGTGAAGTTGACGTCAAGCATGTGGTTTGTGGCTCCAAAGCAGCAAAACAAGTTGCAAGGGAGCACCTGGAGGGTCTGCTGCAGTCGGTGGTGGTCACAGGAAATCCCTTGAGTCTATCAAGTGTACGTAGTCCAGCGGACGTCGCGGACTCGGAAAGCCTTTGGGAGGCAGTGGAGCTGTGGAGGCGGCTAGAGCAAGAGGAAGAGCGTGCAGACGCCATACAAGTCTGGTAGCTATAGCTGCTAGGGAAAGTGGCCAATATGTCCCGTAGCATGTCAGCGGTATCAGGCAGGAATAGAATCTCGGAAGATGCTGCTAATGCTCTGCTAATAAGTAAATTTTTCAATTGCTATTACAAATACCTTACCTATCTCTACAACAGCAACTAATATTCGATCTACCGGATTATTCCGTTAATTAATGTCAGGGTGTCTCGCTAGAGAGTGGTTCCATGCAATGGCATTTTCCCGCATGGGCTTCGTCCGACTGGGCTATTGCGTTCGCCACCTGCCCTGAGACCATTAACATCGTTCTTTCCGATTGGGTGTACTCCGCACTGGTGAGCTTGTGGGCATTTACCCGCATCCGCTCCTGGGGGTGGGTGGGGGAAGGGAGCTATCAGAGCCGCTAGCATTATCACAAATCTGAATGATAATTTAGGCCCAACTACACGTTTGCATCCTGCAGGGCTGTGCAGAGTGCAGCGTGAGTGAGGCCCTTCGATTGAAGAACGCACCGCGTGCTCGCTGAACACTCCTCCCCATTTATGTTGCTCATCTATCCGCCAGCCGCGTGGGCCAGCCAAGCACCGGCAGGTAAGTACTCCAAATCCGCTTTAATTAGAGTAATCAGCGAGTCTTCCACATGGAACGTCATCCGCAAGGAGTCAAGGTGCAATTATAAACGCGCCGAATGCCCTACCGAGTGCAAGTAGACTCATCGTGTATTCTGCCAAACGTCGTGTATTTCAATGCACAAACATCGGCAAGCTAGGCAGTCATATGTCCAGGGAGACAAAATAGCCGCAGAGCCAAGGATCTTGAATGCCTTCACATGCACACGCCATTTGCAGGAATGTTATCGAAGTATCAATAGCTACCAACATGCGAGAATGTGTAAGGAAGGAGTAGTCACCTCTAGACGCATGTCCCGCGGAGCTAATTATTCCATAATAACCAAAGGTAAATGTCCCTTTCCCAGCATGCATGGAGTACCACGTGTACATCAGGTGTGTACAAGGGGCTACTTTGGTTATGAGATCAAATTTCGCAACCTTAGGCTGATGCGTATACTCGCTGAACATTTCAAAATCATAATACAGCTTTGTACTTAACGATTCCTTCTCCCTTGCGCTGCGTCGTCCTGGTCGCCCGCGGGACAGAATTGATGGAACCAATTCCAATTTATTTGTAAGCACGCTTTTGATGGGTTTTATGAGGAAATTACTAGATGAATTGGAAGTCGTCTTTTTAATGGGTGGGAGGATAATATACCTTCGTACCCGTATATAAAGAGCGATGAACTCCCTCACGCGCGTGACAGCGCGCCCACTGCCTGTCGTCAGCCTTATCCCCCTCTAGGGATAGCTTCATATAAAAAAATCCGACGATGCATCCCGACGTATCAAAACGTACCAAAACGTACTTAAACGTATCAAAACGTATTGAAACATACTAAAACGTAAGGAAACGTACCGAAACGTATTGAAACGTACTAAGACGTACTAAATGGACCGGCAGAAAATTTCGTGCATCAATATCATCGTCACTGCGCACAACAGGCCATTTTGACATGACATGGTCACCTTATTTTTTCAGTGTTAAGAGCGTGGTACGGGTCATGGTTTTTCCCTATCACGTGCGACTTTCATATTGTTTCTAACTGCATACGAGGTCATGATACGATGTACATCAGTAATAAACCGCACATAATCTAATGAAGTCAAGTGTCTTTCTCATATTTTGATCTACTGTGACCCACGCGGAGCGCCTCGTTCGAGAAAATGCAGTAAGGCTTTAGGTTTCGTCAGCCGTTTGGTTGACTACGGTCCGCGCACACAACGCTACCTTGTCGCCATGGCGGCGCCCCATCCACCCAAGTGGATAGCCTTACGGAAGAATATGAGGAAATCCGTGGCTAGGGTTGTGCCTCAGGCTCGATGCTGTGTGACAATGGACTGGGCGAGTGAGAAGTTGGCAGAGGATTTGGTAAAGTACGTGGACGCTTTTAACGACGACCCCGTCGAGGCAGCGGAGCGCGAACCATGGAACAAGTCATACGGGCCGAGTGAGTGGAAAAATAAGAAGACGAAAAAGTTTGGTGGGGACGTAACAACACGGGTGAGGAGCTGGCAATTCAATTTCATGAGGTGAGCTCCCTATGCGAGTCGTGTTACTGGTCACAACATATTATACAACTTGTAGTATATTTTCCCGCCGTCCGCCCGTTCGATCTTGACCTGCGCGATGTCACTCCCCCCCGCCTACGACTTGTGGTTATTATTTGTATAATTGTTCTTTCGTGAATTTCTGACTAAGCATCAAAACCGTTGTTATCGTGGGATTGTTAGGGAGGTCGGAAAGCTCGCGAACTTCCAAGATTTGTCACACGGGAAAAAACTGGGGTTCAGGAACATCGTGTAAGTTTTCCCGCCCATTTTGTTTATGCCATTTACAATAGCAATGTATGCAACAGCTGAACATCAGATGACATAGCGGCTATGTGCTGATATTTGTAGGTTTTTGCCTTACCCTGAGGAATGCCCGAAGGATAAGAGGGGGGCTATAGCGATGATGCTCCCGCTTGTGACGCTCGAGCTCCACGAAACAACGTACGTCCCGTCTGGTTCGACGGACTACAGGTTGTCGGCGATTTTCTCGACCGCCACCGTAATGGCGGTCAAGAACGCCCCGCTGGTCTACGCGGCGAACAACCAACCGATGCCCTCGGAGGAGACGTGGCACTATGGTGGTCGGTGGGCACTGCTTCCACCTTACTCGGACTGGGAGGTAAGAGTCACCCCCGTCCTTTGAATACCGACCGTTATAGACGCTACCTGCTAATGGGACGAGGTAAGACGAGTAGAGGCACCTTGTTGCCGAGTTAGTGCCTTTTACAGTTTATTAATTTGTCAGTCTATTTCATGCAGGCATACGTGAAACAGCTCTTGAAAAACCTTGTGCTTCACGAGGAGATTAAGCGTTATTTCCGGAAGCCGATAAGGAGGGCTGTTGCATCTTGGGTAATCCCCCAAAACGTATCCTACCGTCACTAAAGACAGTAAAAAGATCCAAAGTACTACTAAAGTACTACTGAACCACATAACCCGGGGATGGATCGGTAGCTCGGATGAGCAACGCCGATCGTCTTCGCTCTGGGCCTGGCCTCCCATCGAGCGCAAGACTGGTGGACAGGGCCGCCGGACGGCGTGCACCATTCACCTCTCCCCACCCGAGCCTAGCTCACAATGGTCAGTGGATCCGTAGCGACACCACACGGTACACACTCAAAGGCGCAGCTTCCCGGGATTTGAATTTCATCCCCCCGACAGCTATCGCGCCATCCACTTCGAAAACCATACATGTACCAGTCAAAGTACTACGAAAGAACAATACCAACCATCGCTTACAAAAAGATCCCCCCCAGGGGTACGGCGCGCCACACCGCGCCCCTCCGAGCGTCCGGACGTTCCCGTCCGCCGCCAACATCCAACAAACCCAGGTCCCACCGGGCCTGGTCGCGTGCAGCCAACACGCGTACGAAACTCAAACACCTACTCGAAAAGCCACAATTAACCCCACTACTCTCACACACACTCGAAATCCAACTCGATCGAAATGTCCTCGACCCCTACCCCCCCCCCCCCCCCCACTCACAGACAGATGCTCATGCCATTGCGGGATCGGCGCGTAAATGCGCCCGCCGCGGACCCCTACAACCCCCGGAGCTATCCAGCGGGACATCCGCTCGCTCTACTCAACCAGGTGTCCCAGCCACCCCCATCCGCCCAAGACCTGGACCCGGCATTGGAACCCTCACCAGCCAGAGGACTCCAGACGCCTCTGGTCCTCGCCGCCCCCAGGTCAACCAATGACCTGGGACGGGCCGCTGACTCACCAACCCACACAGACGACATGTACCGGTGCGATAGTCCCGCTCTGTCCCACAATAAGGACCAGTCTAACACCCCCCATCCCCTCCCAATAGCCCATGCTGATACTCTCTTTAAGCGCGCACTTGATCCGATACCTTTCCCACACCTTAGTGCGTCCCAACCACTGTGCTGTAAAGTTCGACCAATAATGCAACATCATGTACCTCGACAATCATCTTCTTTAATCAGAGTAAAAAAATTTATTTTACAGGCCTGATCCCTGCCCCTGCACAAGCCGCTGCCCTGATCTGTACTCACCGACGCCCCCCCCCTTCTCATGCTACCCCCCTACCCCGCACCTACACTAGCCCACTCGCAGCCGCTCAAATTGCCTGGCCTGTCGCGCCGGCCCTTGCCCTACACGCTCCCTCTCGCCCGAACTCGCCGCTCGCCGACCGCCACCCCCCGTCCCACAATACGGCCCTGTATGGCACCCAGCAACCCCTCCCGTTAGCCTGCACTGATACACTGGTTATCAGCGCACTTAAATCGAAACCCTCTCCCCACCTTAGTGCTTCCCAGCCAAAGAGCCGCACAGTTCGATCAATAATGCACCACCATGTAACTCGCAATAAGTCGCTTTCCTTAGAAATTTTTTTTACAGGCCCGATCCTTACAACTGCACTAACCACCGCCCTGACCAGACACCCCCGACACCCCTCTCCCTGCTGCCCTCCCCCTACTCCCTCGCTCTATCCCTCACTCGCTCCAGTCGTTGCTCCTCTCCGCCTCATCCTTTTCTATTTTACCTTTCTTCCCTTTTTTACTTTTACCGCGATAACACGCCTAACTCAACAGACATTCGCGCCTACCTGCGATTACCACACTGTAGAACCTAGTGCACTCGCTCTCCCTCCTCCCTTTTACACGCCCCATGCTCTGCCCTACTCGCCCGTCGCTGTGATAATGGCGGTGCTTCCCCTGCAGAGTTTAGCCCACCCGACCTGCTCTACCCGAATAATTAACCGATCAACCACCCCCCCGCGCACCCCCCTGCCCCGGAAATATCGCCCCTCCCTTACAGAATCAGTCTGGCAGTCCCGAACCCGTAACAGTCCCTGCGATACACGTACTCCCTCGCCCCTACAGTCCCCACTTCCTTTAGGCCTGCTCCGAGGCTTCTCTCGGAAGCCCCGAAGCGCTTTTGATACGATATCGACAGCCCCCTCTGTCACAGTTCCCCACTACCGCCCTCCTTCTAATACCTACCACACCTTGATTACAGTTTTTCAATCCCCCCTCCCCTACCCTCTCATCCTCTCCCCGCCATCCCTACACTTACCACCCTCTCTTAAGCTCCAGAAGACCACCCGTTCCAAGGAGCTTCTCATCGCCGAAATGCGCAAGACGTCGAAGAACGGACCCTCCGGAGCCTCACACCCTCGCCCTCCACAAGCCTCGGCCGGCAAGGCCGCTTATCATCATTAGTCCCCCACATGCCGGGCCTCAAGGCCCAGAGGTTAGACCCCACAACCCACCCCCCACCCCCCAGCTAGATATCCGACGACACACTACTACCTCCATGCTTCCGCCAACTCTCCCGGCCCACTTTACTCCACGCACCTGTTGCACCGTCTTACATAACTACCTCTTCGACCTAAACCTTGAATACGGCCTCCCTACACCCATCGGCTGCCTCGATTCCTCTGCGGTGCTATCCTTCCAATGGGGTCGTTACCAGGACCTCTCCAACCTCTACTGCCTTGCTACGACGTTATCCAAACTCCACTCCACTCCCACCGCCTCGTACACAGTTATCACTAACAACGAAGTCGACAACCACCACAACAACTCCCAATTCCCCAGCCACTGGACTAATCTCGCCAACCGAAGCGCCCCCCCCCGTCCGGGGACGCCTAACCACTCTCTCGTGATCCTCACATGGCAACACTCACACTTCGGCCTCCTACACCTAACTCACACCTCAGCCACATGGATCGACTCTCTTCATCACCCTCCTCCGCCCGACCTCCTCGCCCGCTCTCTCAATCTCCTCTCTGACTGGAACTCCTCCCCCCCCCCTCCCGTCGGTACCCTACGCTTCCTCAACCCACCTCGCCAAAACGATTCCGACGGAGCATGGTCGTGCGGTACCCACGCCCTCTTGCACACCTACTTCATCACCACAGCCCCCCCGGACCAACCATACAACCCCCCCCCCTTCGACCCCCGTTCCTCGGTTTACTCCCTACACACTCTCCTATGGAACCACACCTTCCGCTCCGCCCCCCTCCCACAGGGCCGCCACCACCTTCTCGACGCCCTCCACCACCCCACACTACCCCCCCCCCCTAAGCCCCCACCCACTCCCCTCATCCCCCCCTCCCCTCCTCCCCTCCCCCTTCCCTTCCAACCTCCACCCGCAGAACGCCCCCCCGATGACCCCCCCCGCACCACCCCCTCCCTCCCCTCCCCCATCCTCCCACACCACACATCCCAACCACTACACTTCATCACCCTCAACACCCGCGGCCTACACAACCTCAAAAGCTCCCGACCCTGCTACTCAACTGTGCCCCTACCCAACGCAGGCGTTCTCTTCGCGGTCCGCCGAGCCTCATTCTAGTCTGCCAATGTCCTAACCCCGCCCCCCCACCCCATCCCCCATATCGCCGGACTAAAAATCGTCCCCCACTCAGGCACTCCTTACCTCCTTATAGGTACTTATATGCCCCAGCTCTACAACCCCAAACTGACCCGCCTCTACGCAGAAGTTGCAGCATGGGGCCTCCGACTAACGGACGCCCACCCGCAACACCGCACCCTCTCGGGAGGGGACTTCCAATCGACCACCCACACAGGTACAGGACACCCTGCCCTCACCTCCTTACTCAAATCCCACCTCCACCCCCTCCACGACCCCATCCCTACCTTCCCCCGCAGCGGGGGCTGCCTTGACCACTGGCTCACCACGCCTCCTTCACCTATCACCCTCCCACCATCCTCTTGCTCGATATTCCCCTCCCCCTCCCACTTTACTGACCACTCTGCAATACACCTCGTCATTCCCGCCCCTTTCTCCCTCATGGCACATCCCCCCCCCTCCCCATACCCACCCCCACACACATCACACGACGCGCAAACTCAACTTTCGCCTCCCCCTCACACCCGACCACATAAAAGCGTACCAATCCAGCACCCCGATCTCATCAACCAAACGGCAACCCTCCACGCAGAAATTCTCAACACCTCATACACCTCGTCCTCCCCCGACACCCTCGACACCCTCGCCTCACAATTCACCATACTCCTCTCCCAACACATGGAACACGCAGCCACAGTTTGGCCCCTCCTCCCCGACAAAAAACCCCGCCCACCCCAAGCGTCCCTTGACCCCACTTGGCTCACAAATAAAACACGCACTCAAATACTCAAACTCCGTAAATGCAGCAAAAATAACGGCCCCCTCCCCATCGCCCAAGCCCTATTAAACACAACCGAATATCTCTCCCCAGACGCCATCAAACAACAGTGCCAAACGACACCACCACGAACAAGATACAAAAATAAAAACTCGAGCCAATGCGGCCTACGACACCTGTTAAACCGTGCACACACGATCAGTAAGGAAGGTAACTAACGCATACGTAGTTACAGTCACAATCACGCAAAGGGACAGTCACAGAGACAACCAGCCCGAGGCGTGGTGTCGGGACAACAGAAGTGTTGGAGCAGAAGCCTAGCGACAGCTCTGTACCAGTACAAACAGGTTATCGGTATGTCCGATCTAGACATGTACTAATCATATCTAGAATAGCTTACAGTAGCTATCTGCAACTAATAACTAGAAGGTATTACTTACAACACTCCCCCTGAAGGTAGCTACGGGATGAAGCGTTGCATTGGGTCTTGTCCTCCAAGGATTGCACTTCGGTGTCTTGTGAGTGCTGGTCCTGGGAGGGGCTTGGTGAACATATCAGCCACCATCTGGTCAGTGGGGAGGTACCTCAACTTGATGGTTCCCTGCTCCACATGGTCCTTGAGGAAGTGCCACTTCAGACCGATGTGTTTGGTCTTCTCGCTGACCAAGGCGTTCTGGGAGTACGCGATGGCGCTTTGGTTGTCCTCCCAGATGGTGGTGGTTTCGGTGATGGGGGCGTTAAAGATCTCCCCCAGGAGTTGTCGGAGGTGGAGTCCCTCCTTGGTGGCGTCGGCCGCAGAGTAGTACTCGGCTTCACACGTGGATTGAGCCACACAAGTCTGTTGTTTGGACTTGTAGCTTACTGGCCCGCGTCCGAGGGTGAAGAGATAGCCGGAGCGAGACTTGCGGGTGCTGCTGTCGTTGGCCCAATCAGCGTCGGCAAAGCCTGTGAGTTGGAGACTGTGGTCCGTGCCCCCCCCCAACGTCAGGCGCATGTCGATGGTGCCATGGAGGTATCGAAGGACCTTCTTCAGGGCCTGAAGGTGGGCTTCCGTGGGGGAAGCTTGGGCTGAGCCGAGGATGCTCAACGCCGTGGAGACATCGGGGCGCGTGCAGACGGCCGCGTACTGGAGACTGCCCAAGAGGCTTGGGTAAACATCCTTGGCCACGCCGGTGAGATGGGGCGAGGACATGTGCGCGAGGCCGGCGAGGAAGCCAGGGTCCATGGGAAGGGACGACGGTCGAGCGTCGGTCATGTTGTACTTGGCGAGGACATCGCGCAAGTACTTGGATTGGTCCAAGGAGACGGTGCGTGCCGAGCGGTCACGGGTGATGTGCATGCCGAGTAATTGGGAGAGGTCGCCGAGGTCCTTGATCTTGAACCGTTCTCCGAGCTTGGCCTTGAACGATGCAAGCCATGCGGTATCATTGCAGGCCGCAGGAATGTCATCGACGTACAGCGCGATCATGGCGAAGACGTGGCCGGTGCGGAAGATGTAGATGCAAGGGTCAGAAACGCACTGTTGCCACCCATTGTCGACGAGCCAGGCACGGAGGAGCATGTTGAACTCGCGGGGGGACTGCTTAAGGCCGTAAAGGCAGCGCCTGAGGTGACACACTTTGGACGTGCCATCGCTGAAGCCGAGGGGCTGGCGGATGTACACGTCTTCCTTAATGGGTGCGTAGAGAAACGCAGTGTCGATGTCAAGTTGGCAGAGCTCAAGGTCACGGGCGGCTGCGATGGTCAGGAAGAGACGCAGGCTGGCCATGCGGATGACAGGAGAGAATGTCTCAGTGTAATCTAGTCCAGCGCGTTGGCTGCACCCTTTGGCGACGAACCGCGCTTTGAAGCGGGAGACGTCACCGGCGGTGTCAGACTTAACTTTGTAGATCCACATGCTGTTAACTACCATGCGACCCGGGGGAAGGTCAACGAGTTCCCAAGTGCCGTTGTCCATGAGGGATGAGTACTCCTGCTGCATAGCGGCTTGCCACTGAGGGGCCTGGGCGCTGTCCAAGGCAGCTCGGTACGATTTCGGCTCCACACACTCCCGGGCGGACAGGAGGGCGACGGCAGTAGGCGATGTGCCGGCAGGTGTGTGAGGGGGACCAGTGATAAGGTTGGGAACGTGAGGGCGTGTGAAGATGTCCTCTTTGGCTTTGCCCTGTTCAGGGTCACAACACGCCGTCACGAGGGTCAGGGGGAAGTCGGCCACGTGGGCAACCATTTCGCCGTAGCGTAGGGGATGAGAACGGAGCCGAGTTTGGCGAGGGGCGGCATGAGGGGGCATGGGGTCTGGCAATGGTATGTCGATGGGGTGGGATTGGAGTGAGGTGGCCGGTGCGTCATCCGAAGGGTTGGTGATGGTGGAGTCGACGGAGAGTTGTGCGCCGAAGCCCGGGGTGTCTTCTTGAAAGACAACATGGACGGAAGTGGTGATTCGGCGGGTTTCCGGGTTGTAAACGCGGTACCCGGGTGCGTCATTGGGGTAGCCGACCATGACGCCACGAAACGCCTTTTCACTGAGTTTTCGACGCAGTTTGTCAGGCACCTTGGCGAAGACGGTGCACCCGAAGACGCGAAACTTGGAGGCGTCAGGCACAGACGACGTGAGGAGGGTAAGTGGGATGCCACCGGTGGGGCCGACTGAGCGACTGTACGTGCGGTTGCGGAGGTACACAACAGTGCTGACAGCGCATGACCACATGGAGTTGGGAACGGCCATACTGTGGAGCATCGCTGACGCATTGTCCCGGATAGTGCGCCAAGGACGTTCGGCTTTGCCGAGCATGTGGTGGGCGTATGGGGCAGAGAACTGGACCCCAACGCCGAGCTGTGCGCACATCTGGCGGGTTGTTGCAGCCTCAAAGACAGAGTCCGAGTCAAATTTGATGATTGGGGCAAACGCACCCGATTGGGAGTGGTAACGTGCATGCATGTGCTTGATGTCGAGGAGGATGTTTTCCAACTCCGAGCACGCATCGTCTTTTGACTTGAGGAACCGCACCCACATGTAATGGGTGTGGTGGTCAATGACGAGCAGGCAGTAGCGGAGGCCATGTGGGGAGGGGACGTTGACCGGTCCCCACAGGTCAGAGGAGAGGTTGAGGAGGGGACGAGAAGGTTTCGCGCATGCACTGGTGTTGCGCGGTGCAGCTGTGGCCTTGTGTAACAAGCATGAGTCGCAAGAGACATCGGTTACAGAGCTGGCTAATGCAGGGCTAGTCGGGACACCGTGCGTGTGCTGGGCCCGCAGGCTTTGCATGTTCAGGTGTCCAAACCGACGGTGCCACAGTGTAGGGTCGCACTGGGCAGCAAGGGCAACACTAGGGGAGGGAGAAGTCACTCTCATCGTGGAGGTACTGGGGGGGGGCTCTGGCTTGTGGGGGAGGAGGTAGAGGCCGTTTCCGGAGGGCTCTAGCACACCCATTCCTGTGGGCACCACAAGTAAACCAGTGTCAGAGTTAGAGGGGAAGATGAATTCACAACCGCTGTGGGTCTGCATCCAGCTGACACTAAGTAACCGGCTGATGCGTTGAGCAGAGCGAGAGGACAAGTCAGGGGTGTACAACGCATGGACAGTGCGATGAATAAGTACGCCTGTGTCAAGTCGGACTGAAATGCGGACGGAGCCACTGCCCTTGACGTCAACACCAACCCCGCCAACGCGCGAGGGAGCGGAGGGGGGTGTGAATCGTACGAAGTCGCCTTTAAACGCGGTGAGGTTGATCGAGCAGGCGGAATCGACTACCCAATACTGTGAGAGGTTACGACCGGGGGTGAGGGAGGAGGAGAAGGCTACGGAGCTGAAAGGCACACTCACCTCGGTGTCATCGTAATCATCCGTGCATTCTTCGAGGGTAGGCAAACTGTCAAAGTCATCGGCGGGGACGTCGCTCAGCACAGCGGCGTGCGCAGAGTGAGAGCCACCAGCAGGGGTGCCGTACTTCTGAATGATCATTTTGCGCTTCGCGAGTGTCCACCGCAAGAGGGCGTCATCCGGGGCATTGCAAGAGGACAAGATGTGGTCCGGGCTGCCGCAAGCGGAACACTTGGTGGGCAGGACGCGACCACCGCGAGGGACACGTGGAGGGTGGCCTCGACCGCTGTGTGATCCGCGGCCAGCAGCGACAAACGCGGAGATGGGAGGCGGTGAGGTGTGGGGAGCTGTTGCGGCCGGGGCGTCGTCCTCGTCCATATTGTGCGCCAGGTGGAGGATGCTGGCCATCACGTCATCAGCGGACAACAAGTAGTCTGTGTCGAACGCGTTGATGACGCACTGTTTGGCCTGACCGTGTGGGCCGTTGCTGGAAATACCGCGCAGCATGAGGAGACCGAGGTTGTGGGGGTGAATGGCAGCGGAACCATCGACCATCTGACATGTCTCGTTGTAGTCGTCGAACGTCTGTCTCATGTAGTGGACATAATCACTGAGTGACTGTCCGGGGCGTTGTCTGACCATCAAGTTGTCCAGTAGCGACAATGAGCGAGCAAAGGACCGACTGTCGAGACGTTCACACAGAAGGTCCCACGCAGCCGCTGCGCAGTCAGGACGTGCTGGGGAGACGCACTTCATCGCTTGGTCGGCGCGTGGGTTCGCGCTAGCTGCATGGAGGAGCAGGGTGTAGGCGTAGTGTTGCGCCGGTTCGTCTAACACGACGCCCGAGTCGCGGATGGCCAGCTGTGGGATGAGGTAAGTGGCCTTGATGGAGAGGAAATTAAGGAAGTTCCTCTTCCATTGCTTGAAGTCCGTGGTGGGCCCCATGGTAGGGACCGACATCTTCATGGACCGGTTGAGGGCGTCCTTGTCGAAACCGGTGGCCTCGTGGGCGGCGCGGCCGATGACCACCGGGTCAATGGTGGGGCGACGCCCGCCACGGGTGGTGTGCCCACCTCGCTGTGGAGGATGCGAATGCCAGCCAGGAAAGGGAGGCGGTGGTCCACCGGGGAAGGGAGAAGGTGGGCCGCCGGGGAAAGGAGAGTGGCCGGCCATTGAACGCGGGGGGCCGTACGGGTGCGGGTGGCCACGGGAGGCGGGGACGCGGGGCGGCGGTGCCTCCGGGAAAAAAGGTCCGGGATCCGGGAGGGCATACCCTGCAAGAGGGTACGGAGGGGGTGGTGGTAGGCGTTCCGCGGGTAGGTGAGGCTGTGGGGCGGTGTGCGCATCGTGGCGGCGGAGTGCGACATGGGGGTCGCCAACCGACGCTGCAGCGAAAGTAGCATCGTGAGCCGGCTGCGCGTCCAGCCGAGTGCCGGGAAAGGGAGATGCGTGTGTTGGGGGGTCGGAGGAAAGGAGGTTCAGAGAGTGGTTGTCGCGATGGGGGTTGAGCTGCGCGTCGTGACGACGCACAGCGAAAGAGGGGTCCGCAGGGGCAGCTACAGGACCAGCAGCAACAGCCGCAGCAGCAGCAGCCGACTGAGCGTCCAGGCGGGCGTTTATGAGCGCCATTTGTTGCAGGACGATTGCAAGGGTAGCAGGGGTGGGACTGACAGAGCTCTGTGGAGAGTCGAGGTCAGGGGAAGCAGGAGGCGAATCAGGTGGGTTGTCGACAGAGCGAGTTTTTGGCGCCATTTCGACACAGGGCGAGAAAAGGAAAAGAGCCGAAAAAACAGGCAGCGGTAAAAACCGCTAGCCGGACGTGTGCCTAACAGCGGTATGCAGAGAGACGGCCTGATGCCCGCCGACCCCTCGGCCTGATGCCCCGGGGTGTCTCAAAGCACCTTTTCTGTGTCCTCCACCCAGTGTGGGGCACAAGTCGGGGCCACGGCCAGTGCAGGTGGGACGATGCGGCGGCGGCTGAGTCGCTACGATAATATATTAATTAAAACAGTAATCTAAGGCTGTCGTGCACTCTGTATATGTATAGTCACCCGATAGTGCGCCCCCCCCCCCGGTCTCCAGCTTGGACCTGTATGCACCCTGTCCACACACGACGAGTGCGTCGGTGTGGGTGGCTGTCTGGCGTCCTCGAGCGGCTGACTTAGGTGGGATGGATGTTTTTTAAACGCTGGTTATACTGGCGATACCGCCGACTACAGGATGAAAGTACTAGGTATCTATGAAAACTTGCCTTCTTCGGGAGAGGTGGCGATCGACCTCATCAACCAAACGGCAACCCTCCACGCAGAAATTCTCAACACCTCATACACCTCGGCCACCCCCGACACCCTCGACACCCTAGCCTCACAATTCACCACACTCCTCTCCCAACACATGGACCACGCAGCCACAGTTTGGCCCCTCCTCCCCGACAAAAAACCCCGCCCACCCCAAGCGTCCCTTGACCCCACTTGGCTCACAAATAAAACACGCACTCAAATACTCAAACTCCGTAAATGCAGCAAAAATAACGGCCCCCTCCCCATCGCCCAAGCCCTATTAAACACAACCGAATATCTCTCCCCTGACGCCATCAAACAACAGTGCCAAGCACGCATCCGCCAGCTCCTCCACGACACCACCACGAATAAGATAAAAAAATAAAAACTCGAGCCAATGCGGCCTACGACACCTGCCCCAAACTCTCCCACCGCCGATTGAAAATTAAAAGCGGCCTCCTACCCCCCGCCGGCACCACCTCCACCCTCCACCGCATTACCAAACCCGATAAAACCACCGCATCCTCTCCCTCCGCCGTCATTGACGCGGTACACTCTCACTTCGCTAGCGAACTCGGCTGCGCCACCCCACCCGAACTACCCACCCCCCCATGGGAACTCCCTAACAACCCCGACACCTTTACCATCGAACCCCGCGGAGACCCCTCTCTCACCCTTGCCGACATGATTACCCGCGACACTTTCGATAAAACCCTCAACTCCCTAGGCACCGGCAAAGCCCCCGGCCCCGACGGTATCCCCAATGAAATAATCAAATTCCTACCCCCGGCGACCCGCTCCGCCCTCTTCTCTCTCCTCTCCCTCCTAGCACACAAATCCTACACCCCTCCTGATTGGTGCCACAGCACAACATGCCTCCTACATAAAAAAGGCGACCCCTCCCTCCTCGATAACTACCGCCCTATCGCCCTCATGAATAACCTCCTTAAACTATGGACAGCACTAATCAAAGATGCAGGCTCGAAGTACGCCGAAACCCATGGCATTCTCAGCGACCAACAAGACGGATTCCGACAACACCGCAGTATCCACGACGCCCTCTCCTCCCTCATTATGACGATGGAGGACGCGAAACTCCACAGCAAAGACATCTACGTCATGTACGCGGATTTCAAAGGTGCCTTCAACGCCGCGGACCACCGCATCATGTTCAAACACATGCGTCAACTCGGTATGCCCCCCACCTTTGTCGACACATGCGAACACCTCTACGGGGTCTCAACCACAGAATATATTACTCCACATGGCCCCACCCCTTCCATCGACATTAATCGCGGAACCCTCCAGGGCGACACCCTCTCCCCCTTTCTATTCACCCTCTTCCTTGAACCCTTCCTTCGCTGGCTCACGGTGGGTAGCCGGGGCTACCGCCCAGGCCCCCCCGCCACTAACGTCGACCCCACAGCACCCACAGCCACATACCCAGGACACGGCTTTGCTGACGACCTCAGCCTCGTCACGGGCTCGACCCCCAACATGACCATCCAGCTGAGGAAACTCTCCCTCTTCAGCGCCTACACCGGCATGACCGTCAACATCCGCAAATGTTGCATCACCGGCGCCCTCTGGCGCACAGGCAACGCCCTCACCCTCGCCAACACTACCCTCCTCGCATCCCGCCTGCAAACTCAGTTCATCTCCCTAAACTCCACCCCGGCCCCCATCCCCTCCATCGGCCCCAAGGACACATACAGAGTCCTAGGGGTAGAACTGAACACCTCCCTCAACTTCACCAAACACTGGCAAGAACTCAAACGTACCACTGCATCCCTCATCACCGCCCTTTCCACCTCCCCACTAACACAATCCCGCAGAATCAGGGTCATCCGTGGACTCCTCATCGGAAAGCATTTCACCCTCCAGCTCGGCCTCTTCACCGACTCCCAACTCAACACTCTCGAAGGCCAAATCTGCCGCGCACTCCGCTCCGCCGTCTCCTCGGTACGTAACCTTCCCCGCACCGCCCTTCACCGCCCTACATCAGACCTAGGATACGGACTCCCCTCCCTCAAAGCCCACGCCGCACAACTCACAGTCTGCCACCTACATAAAATCACGAACAACTCAGGCTATAGAGGCCACATGGCCCGCGCACACATACGCATCCTATCCACAACGTATTCCCACTGGCCCTCGGAATCCATCATGTCAACCTGTTACACCCCACCCACACTAAAGTGCTTAGTCCGAGCTCAACGTGATGCGGGCACCCTATTCCACAACATCCCTCCACTCTCCCTCACCAACCCTATCGCCTCCACAATCCGCGCCCACTTCACTACTCAAGACAACGCCCTCCTCGCCTCACTCCGGGACAAAGCCACACACATCACCGACCCTCACACATACAAACAAGCCTACTGCGATTTCTCCCCCCGCAAAACACACGCCTCCCTCCTACCCCGCCTCACCCCCCTATGGAAAAGTAACATCACCACGTGGCCACAAGTCCTCCTCAGAGCCACCTCATCCTCCTTCATCCTCAAATCATGCAAATCCATCACCACACTCACGGGGTCCACCACCCCCCTCTCAGTTCCCATCCGCCTCCTCGCCGCAATCCTCACCGAACCCCTCGATACTATCCACAACCGCCTCCCCATCACAAGCCTCAATACCAACCAAGCATCCCCCCCCACCACAATACACCCCTCGTGGATTCCCCTCCTCTCCCCCCACCTCCCCCGCTCACCCCCCACCCTCCAATCAGGCATCTGCACCTCCCGCAACACTCACCCCACCCCCACCGCACCCATCACACACTTAGACACAGAATACCTCACCCCCTCAGACCACCACTACCCCCCCTGCGACGTAACACGCATCATTTCCAAACACAAAGACACGGAATACGGCCAAACGCAGTACATGGTTGAATGGGCCCCGGAACACCTCACGGAATGGGACATTCAGCTACAACTCGACGACGGCTTCCGCCTCATCTCCTCCACTCCCACATCGGTATGCCTCCCCTCCCCCTCCCCCACTGCCTGCTCCATTTGTCATGTACCCCTGCACACAGAACCCTCCTCCACATGCTGCACATGCCCGCACTTTGCCATACACTCCCAGTGCCGCCTAGCTCAGGGACCCGCCACATGGCAGTGCGAATGGTGTGCTCGCGGCCAACAACACGACCTCACCCACCTCCACGAAGTGCAGTGGGCCCCATGCCTACAACTCCACGACACCATCAGTGAGACCCCCTCCGGCCCCACCGCCCTCACCGCATTTAACTCCGGCTATGTCCCCTCCACCACACCCATTTTGCCAGACCCCGGACCCCCTCCGTGGTCACACCCCCTTATCACATTCAACCATGACCCCATCAACCCCGACCTCGACATGCTCCCTACCGGTAAATTCGCTATCCACGCACACCCTACACTCCACGACACCCTACACTCCACGAAGTGCAGTGGGCCCCATGCTTACAACTCCACGACACCATCAGTGAGACCCCCTCCGGCCCCACCGCCCTCACCGCATTTAACTCCGGCTATGTCCCCTCCACCACACCCATTTTGCCAGACCCCGGACCCCCTCCGTGGTCACACCCCCTTATCACATTCAACCATGACCCCATCAACCCCGACCTCGACATGCTCCCTACCGGTAAATTCGCTATCCACGACACCCTACACTCCACGACACCACCATAATCTGCACTCCCGACGGCCGCGCGGTCACCACCCTTAACGGCCCCCGTGTCCGCCACCTCTACCAACTCTTCCGCCCCGACCTCTCACAGCATACGTTTGAAGAGGAGGTCTACCACCTCCTCACCCGCCTAGGTTCCCGATCAGAAATCCACTCACCCACACCCGCCACCACCACTCGCAATAGATGGGCCACCAGAGAAGACCTCCTCACAGCTCTCCGTCACACATTCCGCATCCAAACTGAACTCTACTCCGACCCCCTCAATAAATCCCTTCACTCCCACACCTACCACTCCCTCTACCCCGAAGATATAGTCTTCTCATCTAGCGGTAGCAATGCCCCGCACACCTGGCAAGGCACCAACATAGCTAACCCCGAATACGACCACGAATGCATGAGACGAGCCATGGAACACGCAATCACCAGCGCACACCCTGCCGATGGGAACACACACCCTACCGCCACTCCAAATACATCAACTCCCCATACACCCACCACCTTTACACCCTCCCCAATGACGCAAACACATTCCTGCCCCCCGACCAACACACTGGCAACCCCACCCCTACCCCATTCGGCACACGATGGATGGTCGACATATACCTCGTCGCTAACCCCCTCGCACTCTCCACCCTCCCATCACCCACAGCCATGACCGCACTCCACAACACTCTCGAATCTATCTACGACACTCACCTCCCCAACCCCATCATCACCCCCCCTCCTCCACACCTCTTTGTCACCTACTCACCCCACTGAGCAGGTATATACCACCGCCCCCCAAACCCAACTCACCCCCTCACATACCCCCTCCCGGACCGCGTGCATCTAACGTACCCCCCCACCAGAGGCACCCCTGCTTGGAACTGGCAGGACTTTGTATACACAGACGGCTCGAAAAAAGGCAGCTCGACCCCCCTCGGAGCAGCAGCTACCCACCCCGCCTCGGACACCAAAATCAAAATCATGGTGACCTCTACCCCTCCCTCACATACAATAAATCGTGCTGAATTAGCTGGCATAGATATAGGCCTCCAACTTGGCCGCACCCACCTCCTCACAGACAGTGCGTGCTCCCTCCGCCTCATACAAGGTTACTTAAACTGCCCTTCCGCTTACCGCCACAACATTCACCGCGACACCCTCTTATCTATCACACACACCCTTACAACCCGCTGCGAAGCAGGCATCCGTACACACCTCGGCAAAATCAAAGCCCACAACCATTCCATCGGCAACGACCTCGCAGACACCCTCGCCAACCAAGTCGCGGATGGTCACCCACCCGATACTACATACACCACAGGTCCAGAGGTCACGATAGGCCACTGGACATGGCCATACACCCTCATCCCACAAACCCTAGGGGACCCCATACCCTACAGATACACCAACCTCAAACCCGACGCACACAACTGCAGCACAACACACACACACACTCCTCTCTCGCAAACAACCAAACACGGAGCCCTCCTCGCCCGCGCCGCGAAGGACGGCGCCGATTTTTCTTACCACAAAAAACACTAAACTCTCACAAATATCAAGTTCACACACAAACAAGAATTCATGTGGGGCGTCCACAACACCCGCCTACTTACTCACAACCCCACCCTGCGCTGCCCCCTATGTGGCCAATTCACTAGCAACGGCCACATGGCCGGTAACTGCCCCTCTATGTCTGGTCTAAGACAGGACCGACACAACAGCGCTCTGCAACTCCTACTCTCCCTACTGGAACGCCACAACGGAGGACGCTAGGAAACCATCACCGCCGACTTCGGTAACAAACCCATAAAATCGTTTGATTCCCCCACCCCTGCCCACACCCCACTTGACTGCCACCCACCTCACCCCACCCACATGCCCACCCGCCTTGTTGCTGCTGACGAAGGTCTCTCGCATGACTCCCTAACCTCATGCCCCGCCGTCCTCCCCCCTGAGATTCTCCCCCCCCCCTGCTTCGTCCCCCTGCACACAAACCTGACTTCATCCGCATCCTCGAACCCAGATTCGTTGGTCACTCCAACGGTCGCCGACGTTACGCATCCATAAAAAAGATTCAGATAGGAGAATGGAAGTACTGCACAGACAACAACCTCTCTCACACAGCCGACCTCATACGTGCCAAATACACACCCCTTGCAAACGCCATCAGAAACCACTGGCCAGGCACAGTGGTCGACATCCTCCCCATCGTCATGAGCCGCACAGGTACACCGCACTCCTCCACCATCACGAGTCTCACCTCCCTTCTCACCGCCCGCACCGACCCTCCTGATAAACTCGCCTCCAAAGCACGCCCCGACACATCTCGCATTCTTGCACAACTCCATACGCATACCGTCCAATGGCTGCATCACCTCCTACGCATCTACCGCATCAAGTCCCGCACGACCTCCCGCCGCGCATCCGCACATTGCCTCCACGCACGACCCTGAATGCACACAACCTTCGCCTCTACTTGCACCCTCCCCGGGGGGGAGTAAAACCCCCGAACACCCTTGGAGAGGTTGGATTAGGTGGTGAACGGTCTAGCCCTGACTTGTAAGTTCCCTGTATGGCATAGTTGGGAGGGCCCAGAGACAGCAGCCGACGCATCCGGCTTTTGGTGAAAAACCGGCGCATACGGTACATGTTGTAAACAATTTCAATTTCAATATCATGGGTTATCCCCGAGGTGCGGTTCCTGCCTGAGCGCGCCGGCTACAAACGTGAGCACCCTAAGCTCACGTACAGCAAAACAGGTCGGTCCCCTCAGCATTTAGGGAAACACTTCTTGCTTGTGTGTTATGATTGTGATTCATGTTAGTATAATATTATTGTTACCAAAGTTTTGGCCATATAAATGTCTTGAGAACAATACATCTCACCTTTTTATGTGTTTTGATATCTAGGGATTCACGGCGCCCGGGGTGCCGCTGCGCGTGAGGAGCGGGCCCTTGCCCGTAGGCAAAGGGCAAGAGGGACTACGCGGGAAGTGTTGAGTGCCACCTCGGTGGCTTGGAAGGCGGGGGGGTGTGACGCAGCAGAGCTGCCGGCTGAGGATGTGGGCATCTCCCTCTGCCATTCTCCAGGTGAGTTATTAAAGGGAGAGGGTGGCATAGTGATGGGGTCGATGGGGGCACAACCCGCAGAAGAGGCACTGGCGGGCAGCGTAGGAAAGGAGCCGCCGCAGATTGATGGAGGCGGGTCATGTCTGGTGGGCGCGACGCATGCTGGGGCAGATAGCGTGCAAAATGTCGCCCCGGCAGATAATGAGGGGATGCCAATTGGCGTCCCACCATCGCGGGTGCATGCGCAGCGGCGCAATAGCCCCCCCTCATTCTTGACAGCTGGGGCACGGCAACTGCAAGCTCTAGGGCGGGGAGCGGAGGTAGAGCAATACAAGGCAGCACTTAAACGTTATAGACAGGATCCCAATCGTGCTGCGGCCAACAAGGCTAGGCGACTAGAGGACTTGAAGAGTCGCGGCGCCAGATTAGTAAAACTAGTTATAGATGACCTTACCAAGTGAACATGTAATGAATGAAAAACAATCTTTTCTTTGTGAATGGACCGCTGATGCATACGGGGCATTATGAATTTATTTATACATTATATTGCATCGTCTCACTCATGACCATCATGTTTGTAGTGGATGGACTGCATCTTAATTCTCATGCATATCATTAACTAGCAGTGCGCGATTTGATGTCGGGGGAGGGGCAACATTTAAGGCGTGGCAAAAGCACATGCAGCAAGTGACTAGCTGTAGCAGAGACACAATGTAGCTGGTGTTGATGAATTAACATTTTACAAAGCAACAAGTGCAGGTGTGATATAATACTCCGTTACATATTTTGACTTAATAGAAATGGACCGCCTGATTTATATGTATGGATACGACATCATCGCCCAGTATCATGTTTGTAGATATGCACCATCATTGTTAATTCAACTATATACTAATAGCAATGCTCGACGGTTTGATGTGCAGGCAGAGGCACAAACTTTGGTGCTGTAGCATGTGCACATGCATGTGAGACCAAATATTTCCTATGCTAAAATATGTGAAGTGTGTAATTTAAAAAGTTTCGAAATAATTAGCGCTCAACGTACTTGCAGTAATACAATCGCCATGTAACTCACAAAGTTGGCAAAAGGTAATAGGCATAGCTATGGTGCGTAGCTAGGTCCTTTTGTCTTGTGTCGGTCTTCTTCATCGTCGCTCTCTGAATCAGATGAGTCCATGTCATGGTCCCTCTTCTCGGTGTCCGGTGTCTCGTCCTCGGACAGCCTTGCCCCCTCTGCGAGCAGACCTCGGCGAAGGATTTCATCGTGGTCTGGCGGTAGGTTGTCCAAGTATTCTTTGCACCCCTGGATCATGGCAGCATTCCTCTCTGCACATGCCTTGCTGCGTCCATCTCGAAGTTGACGGGGCGCCTTGTAGTTCTGAGGTTGTCCCTTCTCAGCAACTAGATCTTGATAGGTGCGCACTTTGACGAGGACTTGTTCTGCTAGGTGCTCCACATGCCTGTCACTGCGTTTCAGTGCGACGTGGCGCGTCTTCTGGTGGATCGCCTCTGCACCTTGGCTGCAGAACTTGTCCAGAGACCCATGCAGCTGGATCAACTCGTGACAGTGGCACTGCATGATATGCATGTACACTGTCACATGTTCGGGGCCGCATCGCATCAAGAAAGCCGACATAAACATCTTTGCGTACTGCTTCACCTCCGCTACATGGGCGTCACGCGACGGCTGATCGTCCTCGCAGCCACGCCCAATCAGATAATTCCAATACGAAAAGGTGCGCCATAGGTGCTTCGACCATTGGCACACCGCGCTCCCTTGGTCCTCGAACACTTGGTTCATGAGCTCCTCGTGGAAGTCCATCAGGGTCGAGCAGATCTCCCCTGGCCATGACTCCGCTGACAGAGACGACCCGCCTTTGGACCCTGCGCGCCGCTGACCAGGCTGAGTCCCTGCGTTGAGCTTGACTTTCATCACCTCTTGAGCCCAAACCAGAATCTGTACGAACACGAAATAGGTCAATATAATTAACTTAATCAGAGAATAATATATGTATCTATATAAAAAACATAACCGAAATGTAACCAGCTAACGACATGTCTCACCTCCTCCAATTGCTCTGCATCGATGTTCTCACACCGTCCACTTGAAAATCTGAGGAACGATGCGCAGTCTCCAATGCAAAATGTCGAAAACATAGTGCAAGATCGGCGGATCAAGCATGGGCCGAAGCATGGTACCGAAATGCTGATGGTTGACCTTGCTCCTCGCTGCGAGGCCGTAGTCTTCAGGCCCGGGTTTGGCCTTCCGTGGTAGGGGCAGCCTGTTGAGCTCCTTGTGGCCAGGCCCGATGGACTTGCTGCATCCCGGACAGACGTAAGATGTGCAACCCTCACAGGCAGCACATCCGGAGGCGCAAGAATTCTGCTAATCGGTGCTCTGCCCTGAGGGAGTATGAGCAAGCTGGATTTGTTCTGCTAGCGTTCTTGGCTCCATGTGGTCCACGGTCTGTGACCCCACAATCTCATAGCGCTCGGAAGACTTTAAATGCAAAAGAGCTCTCAATACCTTATAATAGATACATGGAAAGATGATGGAGCACCCATTAAGCCCAAGGATGATGTTCAAGACCTTCAAGTCGCCTGTCAGAAAACACACATTAACAGACATATCAAACTATAACTTGAAGCGCACAACCAGACAGGACAGCGTCATGGAGGCATGACTTCCACACCAACTAACATGAAACGTCATGCGCTCTTATTAGAAAGTATTGTTTCAGCTGCACGACGGTCGATCAGCAAGACGAATTTGCAGCTAATGTTAGAAAACAGCTTAATAATGCACATAAAATCGACAGAAAACACACATCAATTACCAGACAAATCAAAATATAACTTGAAGCGCGCAACCAGACAGGACAGCGTCATGGAGGCATGACTTCCACGCCAACTAACATGAAACGTCATGCGCTCTTATTAGAAAGTATTGTTTCACCTGCACGACGGTCGATCAGCAGGACGAATTTGCAGCTAATGTTAGAAAACAGCTTAATAATGAACATAAAATCGACAGAAAACACACATCAATTACCAGACAAATCGGCGCCCGCCGGCGGCGCAGCGGCGGCGGCCCCGGAGGGGGGTGCGCTCGCAGGCCCGTCGGCATCCCCTCACCTCCCCGTGGTGGGCGCTGGAAACCCCGTAGCCGTGCCAGGCCTGGCACGGTAGGGGGCTAAGAGGGCCGACAGCTCGATCCGCGGGATCATCAGCTGTCGGGAAAGCCCTGTACAGAGGGCTTTTGAAAAAATAATTTCTGTGCACTACCGGCGCCAAGATCTCCCGCTCGGCCCGTCCGATATGTTTTTTTCGCGCACAGATACTCCTAGATACAGCCTTACTTTTAGGAGTGGGACCTGTACTACGGCAGCGTTTGATGGCGAGGAGGGTACGGCCGGATCAGCGGTGGGAGGTGGGTGTTGGAGCTGGTGGTGGCCAGCCGGGAAGCAGCGCCAGGAAAGGGCGCTCGCTAGCTATCGACCAGCCCGGTGCCGGTCGAACCTTACCGAGGGGTGAGGCGAGACACGGCACAGGACGGTGGCTAGTCGCAGGCGGAGGAGCGGCTACATGAGGCGGCGGCGATCCTCAGGATCAGCCGCCGCCGGAAAGCCCTGTACGGAGGGCTTTTTTGGACACTAAAATAATGTCCGTACCCGGCGTCGCGCAAGTTGGGGAGCAGCACCAGGGTAGGGCGCTCACTAGCGCGCCGCTACGTCGTCCAGCGTCATCTCCCGGGGGGAGGAGTCAGCTGGGACGGCAAGGAGGACAGTCGCGATGGGAGGAGCGACACGATCTGGCGGCGACGACCCTTTGGGTCGGCGCCGCCGGAAAACCCGGCACGGAGGGTTTTGCTTAATTCCGGGCGCCCGCGGCCCGCCGGATCCGGCTACGGTGACCTGCCCCCCCCCCCTCTTCGACACCCACTACCCCGACAGACCTTAATACTCCTAGGAGTCCTTGAGCGTGGGCCCGGGTGAGCGCGGAGGCCCCCGCTCAAGAACAGGTTGCTCGGTGGACGCGCGATCAGAGGGGGGAGGGTACGGCCACAGGCCGGAAAACCGACAGGTACCCGGGTACCAGACAGAGGAAAAACCGGGGAAATGAGCGGGGAAAATTCAGGCGCGGAGGCAGGAGCGCTAGTTTTTTCTATGTCTGTGCGTCTCGGTCCCCCCCACCTGTCCTCGAGGTGATGGGGGACCTCGACACGGAGGACCGCCGCGTCGGTGGACGCGGCAAGACCTTGGGGCGGGGTTTACGGGATGGAGCGGCGGGATCGACGAGCGACCGCGCGAGGAGGGGTTTTTTGCCAGCCTTTCCCCTCCTACCTTCGGCAAGACCGAAGTCACGCGGGAGCTAGATTAGGCTGGCCCGTCGTCCCTCCCGAACGCCGACCGGCCTAGGCCGGTCGACACCCCGGTTCGGCGGGAGCGGGCCGTGCATCGTGAAGGTCGAGCAGCAGTTTAGTTTTGCATTTCCAGACAAGTGGATTTATTTTTAGATCTGTTTTTCTTGATTACAAAATTATTACGCTGTTACTGCTTAGGTGGGGGGACAGTGGCAATTACTGCGGTTGCTTACAGTTATATAACTCCCGAGGAACGTCGGCACACATTGCAGATAGGTGTGTCGATAAGAAATGTACCTGGTCGGAGAGACCCGGGCCCAACTTGCTAAATAAGTCCTGTATGGCGGAAGTAGAGTGGCCCGTGAGACAGCAGTCGGTCCAGTTTGCCGGGTCATGTTGTAAACAATTTCAATTTCAATATTTCAATTTCAATACCAGACAAATCAAAATAAAACTTGAAGCACACAACCAGACATGACAGCGTCATGGAGGCATGACTTCCACACCAACTAACATGAAACGTCATGCGCTCTTATTAGAAAGTATTGTTTCACCTGCACGACGGTCGATCAGCAGGACGAATTTGCAGCTAATGTTAGAAAATAGCTTAATAATGAACATAAAATCGACAGAAAACACACATTAACAGACATATCAAACTATAACTTGAAGCACACAACCACACAGGACAGCGTCATGGAGGCATGACTTCCACACCAACTAACATGAAACGTCATGCGCTCTTATTAGAAAGTATTGTTTCACCTGCACATCGGTCGAACAGCAGGACGAATTAGCAGCTAATGTTAGAAAACAGCTTAATAATGCACATAAAATCGACAGAAAACACACATTAACAGACATATCAAACTATCACTTGAAGCGCACAACCAGACAGGACAGCGTCATGGAGGCATGACTTCCACACCAACTAACATGAAACGTCATGCGCTCTTTTTAGAAAGTATTGTTTCACCTGCACGACGGTCGATCAGCAGGACGAATTTGCAGCTAATGTTAGAAAACAGCTTAATAATGCACATAAAATCGACAGAAAACACACATTAACAGACATATCAAACTATAACTTGAAGCGCACAACCAGACAGGACAGCGTCATGGAGGCATGACTTCCACACCAACTAACATGAAACGTCATGCGCTCTTATTAGAAAGTATTGTTTCAGCTGAACGACGGTCGAACAGCAAGACGAATTTGCAGCTAATTATAGAAAACAGCTTAATAATGCACATAAAATCGACAGAAAACACACATTAACCGACAAATCAAAATAAAACTTGAAGCACACAACCAGACATGACAGCGTCATGGAGGCATGACTTCCACACCAACTAACATGAAACGTCATGCGCTCTTATTAGAAAGTATTGTTTCACCTGCACATCGGTCGAACAGCAGGACGAATTTGCGGCTAATGTTAGAAAACAGCTTAATAATGCACATAAAATCGACAGAAAACACACATTAACAGACATATCAAACTATCACTTGAAGCGCACAACCAGACAGGACAGCGTCATGGAGGCATGACTTCCACACCAACTAACATGAAACGTCATGCGCTCTTACTAGAAAGTATCGTTTCAGGTGCACGACGGTCAAACAGCAAGATGAATTTGCAGCTAATGTAAGAAAACAGCTTAATAATGCACATAAAATCGACAAAAACACATAGCCAACCCAACATCACCCAACATACCTCCAAAAGTCGCTTTGAAAGTGTACTTCACGCCATCCACCTCTAGTCCGTCGTCAGGCATCAGCTCCGAAACCACTCCTGCCAATTGCGGTATCTTCTCTACGATGTCCATGTACTTGTCGTCCCCCAGGAAAAACCCCAAAATACAGCAGTTCTCGACACTGTTGACTCCGCACTTATGCAGAATCTCGTCCACATGGGCGTCCGCATCCCCACCAGAGTTATTGTAAATTGTCTTCAAGACGAGGGATGTCCCCTGTACTTTGTTCTTTTTGAAGATGCCACATGCGTCCCCGAGAAGCTGAACTTGCACATGGTTGTCGGTCCCAGGAATAATGAAGTCCCGCCCGTTCGCAACTAGCCACCGAATGCGCGATGTTAGTAGAGCCTTCGCGTCACTCATGGCGGCTTTAGGGATTCCTTTGTCCAAGCCTAGGCATGTCATCAAGTCATGTAACCGTTTGCTGATGACTACAAGGGAGGCGAGCTTGGGGAAGCCAGTGCCGTATGGCAGCCTTGCTCTGACCAACCGCAGGTCCTTCTGAACGGAGCTAATGAGGTTCGCCAGCTTTTGGTACTCCCTAGTGCTGAGGCCCGCGTGAATAAATAGGTGGGCAGCAATTTCATCATAGTGCTTGGCGATGCACTCCACGATATCCTCCTCGATCTTGCGCATGACACTTCCGCTAAGCATCCCCTCCATCTCTAAGTTCTTGGCGTGTTTTCGCAAAAACGCACCGAGGACCTTAGTAGGGTACGCCGCCTTGCCGGGGTCAGCGGACTCCTCTCCACCCCCCTCGCCCGTTGCGTCGAAGTTCAGCCAATCGGGGCCAAACAGTTCGGTGAAGTACTCAGTCAACTTGTTGACGTCCGTGGCAAGCGTCCAGCGACTCGGCTTGTCGTAGTTGATCCTCCGCCGAGGAACGCGCGACGACGCTTTCAAGGTGTCTTCAGCCGCTTTCAGGTCCTTCAGAGCATCTTCTAGCTGTTTGCTAAGGGAGTCGACCGTTTCCGCCAGCTGCTTAGCCCGGTCCTCGGATGCCTTGGCTGCTTCATTGCTAGCGTCGAGCCGCTGCTTATGGACCGCTTGGACCTCCTTCAGATAGCGCCGCTGATGTCCGAGCTTCGACATCAAGCTTGTCCGCTCTGTCTTAAGGTCGAGATTTTCTTTCTCTAGGCGCTCTAGCTTCGAGTTCATGGCGACCCCCTCCATGATCACCAGCTGAAGCAATTGCTCCACACTTAGCTGCGGAGCCGCGGCGGTGACAGCTGGTGGTCGTCCCTCGGGTGGCTGCCGCCCGTTCCAGGCAACCCCCTGGTCGACACGGCTAGAGGTCACGAAGCCGGTAGCAGGCGCTGACGGCATACTTTCGATGGTCCGCGGAGGGTTGGAGGCGTCGTCGACACCGGTAGCATTTGTAGCGATGGCAGTTCGAAGTATTTGAATTAACGACTCGAAGCTGTCACTCGACATATTCAAAAAACTAACAACGAACGATTGCAGTTGTATCCGCCCTCGTCAACCGCGCCCCGTAGCGCAATTAATCTATCGACTGTTGTTCAACAATTAGCTTTGCTTACCGTCGTGGCCGTCCGGTCTGCGCCTTTTTGCACCCCGTGCTGAGTGATTGTTGTTGCTGCAGCTGCCATCCATCTTGAGTAGTAACGGCGGCGCGGGGCGATCCAACCTCCTTGCAAGACATATTAGTGAAAAAGTCTTAGATTTCAGTTTGAATACGCAAATTTGGCATGAGCTTCATCAATGATTCACAAGTAAGGAGGGGTTAACTTTGAGGTTCGGGATGAGGAATACATGCTGCCGGCGATCGATGAATAGACGGGCGTTCGACTGGCCGCACGCGCTTTCAATGTCAATATGCGCAATGCAGGGTCTGTAGCGGTGTCTATAAATCCAACAGATCCACCGTACGCGCTGGTCAAGACGCGCGACGACAGCGGATGGCGATCCAACCACCTGAGAACATTTTGATAAAAACGTCTTAAACATATATTTAGATATAGAAGTTTAGTAAGATCCGCGCATATAATCAGTAATAAGTAAGGGGTTACATATGAACTTCAGGATGGGGATCACCTGCCGCGCGACGATCGATGAAGAGTCGGGCGTTCGACTGGACGCACACGTCTCAGCTAATGACAAAATATGTGCACCTCGAGTTCATTCGCGGTGTGTGTAATTCAAAATTTCGACTGTTCGCGCCGGTCAAGACGCGCGACGAGAGCAGATGGCGCCGCTCACTGCGTCCGGTGGACGTCATCGCCGTCATCGTTCCTGCGTGTTGATGTCGTTGAAATCATTTACTCTACGCTACTTACTTTGATGATAGTATTAGACCTAATAATGTCAACTAGCTGTAGCGGGCAAGGCTCAATTGCGTCCTTTCGTTTTCTATTTGTAGTCTCGTACATTGTCTATACTAAGAAGCCGCGATGCGTACTCTGCCAGCATGGCAATATGTGCGAGACATGAATGTCCTTGTCATGAAAATGAAATGGGGTCACATTTGTACTCTTTACAAATCTACGGATGAATATCTATTCCAATATTTTCTGAAATTGTACTGGATGGTCAACGCCCATTTTCTTCTTCTGTCGGTATGTGCAGGGGGGCATGTATCCCAGACGGCGCTCTGGGTCGCGAATCTCACACTTTTGATGCCCTCGAAAGCGTAGTGGTATCTTCGTATGCTTTTTTCCCATTATTCGGAATGCTTTCTTGCATTTTCAGGGACAAGAAACGTGTTGGCTTTGATATAATAAAAAAGCCGAATGATATTTCACATTCATGTAGTATGGGCCTATTGTCAGCCATAGAGGACAAGCGGCTCGAAGTCAGCGTCATGGCAGCTGCAAAAGCGCAAGCTGTTGCACATTTCGAGGCCGACAAGCCTCGACCAGACAGACCGGACAGGCAGAACGACAAGCCGGACAAGCCGGACAAACACAAGGTCAAGCCAAAGGACCGCACGGGAGGCCGGCCCCTCCCCGCTACCGACAAGGCACACAAGAAGACCGAGGCCGACAAGGAGGAATGACGGGGTGACCCGCCGCGCCGATTCCTACACACCAGATTCAAACTACATGCGTCATCGCGTGCGGCGAAACTGGAAAGCATGGAAAGATATCGGCGCGAAGCGCCCGCCGGCGGCGCAGCGGCGGCGGCCCCGGAGGAGGGTGCGCTCGCAGGCCCGTCGGCATCCCCTCACCTCCCCGTGGTGGGCGTTGGAAACCCCATAGCCGTGCCAGGCCTGGCACGGTAGGGGGCTAAGAGGGCCGACAGCTCGATCCGCGGGATCATCAGCTGTCGGAAAAGCCTTGTACGGAGGGCTTTTGAAAAAAAAAACTGTGCGATACCGGCGCCAAGATCTCCCGCTCGGCCCGTCCGATATGTTTTTTCGCGTACAGATACTCCTAAATACAGCCTTACTTTGAGGGGTGGGGCCTGTACTACGGCAACGTTTGATGGCGAGGAGGGTACGGCCGGATCAGCGGTAGGGGGCGGGTGTTGGAGCTTGTGGTGGCCAGCCGGGAAGCAGCTCCAGGAAAGGGCGCTCGCTAGCCGTCGACCAGCCCTGTGCCGGTCGAACCTTGCCGAGGGGTGAGGCAAGACATGGCACAGGCCGGTGGCTAGTCGCAGACGGAGGAGCGGCTATATGAGGCGGCGGCGATCCTCATGATCAACCGCCGCCGGAAAGCCCTGTACGGAGGGCTTTTTTCGGATACTAAAAAACAATGTCCGCACCCGGCGTCGAGCTAGTTGGGGAGCAGCACCAGGGTAGGGCGCTCACTAGCGAGCCGCTACGTCGTCCAGCGTCATCTCCCGGGGGGAGGAGTTAGTTGGGACGGTAAGGAGGACGGTCGCGACGGGAGGAGCGACACGATCTGGCGGCGACGACCCTTTGGGTCGGCGCCGCCGGAAAACCCGGCACGGAGGGTTTTGTTTAATTCCGGGCGCCCGCGGCCCGCCGGATCCGGCTACGGTGACCTGCCCCCCCCCCCTCTTCGACACCCACTACCCCGACAGACCTTCATAATCCTAGGATTCCTTGAGCGTGGGCCCGGGTGAGCGCGGAGGCCCCCGCTCAAGAATAGGCTGCTCGGTGGACGCGCGATCAGAGGGGGGAGGGTACGGCAACAGGCCGGAAAACCGACAGGTACCCGGGTACCAGACAGAGGAAAAACCGGGGAAATGAGCGGGGAAAATTCAGGCGCGGAGGCAAGAGCGCTAGTTTTTTCTATGTCTGTGTGTCTCGGTCCCCCCCACCTGCCCTCGAGGTGATGGGGGACCTCGACAAGGAGGGCCGCCGCGTCGGTGGACGCGGCAAGACCTTGGGGCGGGTTTACGGGATGGAGCGGCGGGATCGACGAGCGACCGCGCGAGGAGGGGTTTTTTGCCAGCCTTTCCCCTCCTACCTTCGGCAAGACCGAAGTCACGCGGGAGCTAGATTAGGCTGGCCCGTCGTCCCTCCCGAACGCCGACCGGCCTAGGCCGGTCGACACCCCGGTTCGGTGGGAGCGAGCCGTGCATCGTGAAGGTCGAGCAGCAGTTAAGTTTTGCATTATTTCTCGACAAGTGGATTTATTTTTAGATCTATTTTTCTTGATTACAAAATTATTACGCTGTTACTGCTTAGGCGGGGGGACTGTGGGAATTACTGCGGTTGCTTACAGTTTTATAACTCCCGAGGAACGTCGACACACATTGCAGATAGGTGTGTCGATAAGAAATGTACCTGGTCGAAGAGACCCGGGCCCAACTTGCTAATAAGTCATGTATGGCGAAGTAGAGTGGCCCGTGAGACAGCAGTCGGTCCAGTTTGCCGGCACATGTTGTAAACAATTTCAATTTCAATTTCAATTTCAATTTTTATCGGCGCGAGCGGTCAAGTCTTGAGGTGGATCCGGGAGGGCGTTACTATTCTCTTCCTAAACAATCGACCCCCACCCCCGTTCAACCAAGGCGTCTCCCTCCTAGACGCTACCCCCGAGCAACTCACCTTCGTCGAGGCCGAACTCGCGCGCTTCGTGGAGACGGGCGCTCGGGAGCCCACCGCCTGCAGCAAATACGTATCCAGATTGCTCCTTGTCGCCAAGCCCGGCAACAATCAGTGGCGGTTTATCGTCGATCTACGACACATGAACAGCTTTTGCGTTAGTTAGCGACTACGGATGGAGTCTCTGCTAGGCGTCCGACATCTCACACGGGCGACTACATGTTCTCTTTCGACCTAAATGACGGGTTCTACGCGCTAGGCATCGTGCCAGAGGAGCGCGACTTCCTAACAGTACACGTTCGCGGCCAACTGTACCGGCTAGTTGGCCTACCGATGGGATGGTCCCTCAGCCCTTACCATTTCTGCGCGTTTACATACACATTCGTCCGACACCTCCGACAACCCGACCCCGGTGGGTTCACGAGAGGGGAGGCCTGCGCAGCCCGACGGCGACAGACCGAGCAAGCGTTTCCTACGACATACGCGGTGGCGAGGAGCAAAAGTCTTACCTTATGTCGACGACTTCCTCCTCTTCGCAGCCACCCGAGCGCTCGCTCTAGCGCTCCGTCAGCGCGTCGACCGCCTCCTCACCAGCCTCGGCCTTCTTCGCCATCCCTCCAAAGGTTTCTGGGAGCCGACGCAATACGGCTACCACATGGGAATCGACATCGACACAGCAACATGTTACTTCTTCGCCCCAACAACAAAACTTCTAAAGCTCGCCAAACAAGCCCAGCAACTACTGTAACGTGCTACACGAGCCAACAAGTGGCTCCATGTCAAGGAACTCCAATTATTCGCAGTTCCGGCGCAGTACCATTTTCTCGCTATCCCAGCTGCACGATTCTTCCTGCGCGAACTGCACTCCGTACTCGGCGACAAGTGGGGAGGCCGAGTACGCCTCACCCCTCGGCTCCGTCGCGTCCTGCAGTGGTGGACCCATGTACCCAACCACGCAAATGGCAAGAACATCCACCGCCCGGTCGAGTCGGCCTACATACACTGCGACAGTTCGGGGTGTGGTTGGGGAGCAGTACTAAACGGCAGACTCGAAGCACGCAGCTTCTGAGGACCAAAGGACGAACACCAGAACATTGCCTGGAAGGAATTGAAGGCCGTCCGTCTGGCCGTCCTCATCTTCTTGCCTCATCTCGCTGGCCGCAACGTCCTCATCCACGAGGACAACCAGGCGGTCTGCTACGTCTTGGCCGGCTTGACCTCCCGC
>JAPMLY010002021.1:0-23876 GCA_026401115.1 Tetraselmis chui
CAATGCAGTAGAGGTTGGAGAGGTCCTTGTATTGTCCCCATAGGAAGGAGAGAACCGCAGAGGAATCGAGGTAGCCGATGGGTGTAGGGAGGCCACTTTCGAGATTGAGGTCGAAAAGGTAGTTATGTAATGCGATGCCGCAGGTGCGGGGGGTAAAGTGGGCCGGGAGAGTTGACTGAAGCATGGTGTTTACAATGTGGCGTCGGATATCGGGCTGTGGGGTGTGGGGGTGGTTGTAGGGTCTAACCTTTGGGTTGTCCTGTGGGGGACTAATGATGTCAGTCGGCCTTGTCGGCCGGGGGTGACATGTGGGGGCTGTTGGGGTCGTTGGAGGGGGGGGTGGCAGAGGGGAGGGTGCGGGTCTCTCCTATGCCGTCGTCCAACAGGTCTTCGAAGTCGTCGAGGGTGTAGTCATCGCCGTCATGTGAGGAGGGAGGTAGGGGGAGGAGGGTGGGGTCGAGGGAATGGGGGGGGATGGAGGGGGAGACCGAGGGGCTTTTGGGCGTGGGGGTATGGGGGGGGTAGTGTGGTTGGGGGGGGGGTGAGAGAGGGGTGCGGGGGGGCGCGAGGGGGGGGGGGGATGGGGAGGATTTCTTGCGGGTGGGGCGGGGGTGCTTGGCGATGCCGGCCTGGGGTGCAGGTTTGAGTGAGGGGTCGGTGGGGGGTCGAGGGTGGGGGGGGGGGATTCCACACGGTCGGTCGTGGGGGAGGTGGGAGGGTGTAGGGAGGTTAGTAGAGTTGGGTGAAGGGGGGAGTTGGCGGGTATAGGGGTGGGGAGAGTGGTGGAGGGGGAGTGGGGTTGGGTGTGGTTGTAGTGAGGGGAAGGGGAGGAAGAGGAGTCCATAGGGTCGGAAGAATCTTCAGTGATGACGGGGAGGAGGGTAGGGGCTGTGGTAGGGTGGGGGGTGTTGGGGGGAGCTGTAGGGGTGTGGGAGGGGTTGACGTGGAAGGAGGAGGTGGAGGCAAGGTGGGAGTGGTGGGGCGTCTTTGAGTGGGTAGGGGCGGGGGCCGGGGTGGTGGAAGAGAGCTGGATGTCGGGGAGAGAGGAGAGGTCGAGGGGGATGTCCTCGTCGGCGGCCTGCATGTGAAAGTCAAAGGGCTCGAGGGGCCAGTGGTCGGAGACGTGACAGTCTAGTAGGTGGCGGGTCCATTGGAGGAGGAGGGCGGGAGGGTTGCGGCAGAGGGCGTAGGTTTTTCTGTGTGTGAGAGATGGTGGGGAGGGGGCTGTGGTGAAGATAGGGTCCGAAAGACGGGCCCTACCAAAGGTTGAGTAGTGGTGGGGGGTGATGCTGAGGGTGCACGTGGGTTGGGTGTGTGTGCGCCTCTGTGGATGAAAGTGTGGTTGAGGGGGATAGTGGCTGTGCCGTTGGTTGAGATGAGGATGCAATACATTTCTGTGCTTAGGGATATATGTATGCTTGTGGTGATGGTGGGGGAGGTAGAGGGGTGGGAGCGGAAGTATGAGCCATCTGGAAATTTTTGCAGGGTTGTGTAGTGAGTGAGGTTGAGGGGGTTGTGGGTTGTGGGGGTTGAGGAAGGGGTGTGATGCTTTGTGTATTCATTAGTTGTTTGGTGTAGCAGAGTGTACAACCAATGAGTGGGTGGAATGACGCCGTCAGCGTTGATGCAAGATAGGGAGAGGGATTGGCGGAACTGGATGAGGACTGTAGTGAGGCAGGTGGCCGCCCATGAAGTGCATGGAACATGTCTAGTGACTGGGGGGGGTGTGATGGTGATGGTGTGAAGATGGTGATTGAGGGGTACGGGTTCGTGAAGTAAATATGAGAATGTGTGTACTGAAACTAGGCCAGATTGTGAATGAATGGGGTTATTGGGCAGGAGGAGGATATTCACCCAGAGGGAGGAGGGGTCGTCCTCGATCGGGGTGGGAACGTCCACGGGTTGGAGGGCGTCCGCGAATTGGAGGATGAGCTGGGCAGGCTCAGGTAGGTCCTCAATCTGGCTTGGGGAGAGGTCGTGGGGGCTGATCCGGTAGATGTGAGCGCGACCGCTAGGTTGGAAGTCTTGTAGGAGGGCGACTGTTTCTTGGCCGGTGATATGGGTGAACAAGGGGGAGCGGATCTTCACCCTTTGGCCTCAGATTGCATGGGCTGAGGCATTGGTGGAGGAATTGAATTTTCTGCTATCGTAATTTTGCCAGTAGGGAGGGGGAGGAGGCTGCGGAGGTTGGTGCCGGACCGGCCGATCGGAGTACACGCTGGCGTGAAGCGAGTTGGTACATGAGGCCGACCGCGACGCAAAAGGTGGGGATGTCGAGACGAATTTCTTGAAAGCCCGTAAGAAGGTCGACATGCATGGGGTGTGGTGTCGTAGCTCGTCGGAGCTGTCGGGTGGTGAGTGCGGGTGGTGTTCGCTGTCTATCGCGAGGGGTGGGCGAGTTCCCGTCCGATTATATTTTTGACGCGATTGGTGAGGTCGTCGAGGCTGTTAAGGCTTTCGAGGAGCCAGGGGCGGGCCACCGAGTATGCCGACGGTATTGGGTTCGAGGAGTGAGTCGATTCCGGCGAGAAGATACCGTGAATCCAGAAGCGAGCAAGGTGGGAGGGGGTTGCAGAGTACTGGCTTGTGAGGAGGTAAGAGTCGATCAATCGGGTAGAGAAGTCGTCGGCCGTCCCAAGGTCCGTGGTTGACCAGGGGGCTGCGAGGACCATGGGTGTCTTGAGTTTACGACGAATGGGGAAGGGGTCCATGGCGGTGCCCTTGTTCTGTTTGACTGGGGGCAGTTGTGGGACAGTGAGGAATGGGGCTAGCGGGTGGCCCGCGAGTTGGTTTCTGGGTTCGCAGAGGTCCATATACCGCCCGTGGTCCGGGGGGTCCCTCATGAGCGCCTGCATGTAGGTGAGGGGAGGACTAGAGGTCGAGGACATATCGATCAAGCGTGATTCCGAGTAGGGGAAAGAATCAAGGAGGTTAGTTGATTGGTTTCGAGTTGGTTTTCGAGTGGATTGCATGTGTTGGCGGCACACGACCAGGCCCGATGGGACATGGGTTTGATGGATGCTGGCGGCGGACGGGAACGTCCGGACGCTCGGTGGGGCACGGTGTGGCGCGCCGCTCCCCGGGAGGGGAGCTTTTTGTAAGCGAGGGGTGTGATTGTTCATTCGTAGTACTATGGCGGGTACATGTTCGGATTTCGAAGCGGGTGGCGCGATAGCTGTCGGGGAGATGAAATTCAAAACTCTGAAAGCTGCGCCTTGTTGTGTGTACCGTCTGGTGTCGCTACGGATCCGCTGACATGGGTGAGCTAGGCTCGGGTGGGGAGAGGTGGACGGTGCCTATAGTTCTACGGGCCCTATGTCCACAAGTATGTAGCTGAAGAGTGCCCCTGTGGGCGCCATGAGTTGTAGAGTTTTTAGGGTTTAGGGTTTGTTTATTCTTCTCTTGTTTGGGCAAGGTGGTTGCCCTGCAGGTGAGCCGCGCCGATATTAACGGTAACAGTAACCGCTAGAGTTACTGTCCCGTACACATGATAATGGATATGCAAACCTCTAGATTCAAATCAATCTGACCATTTACCCTAGGGCACGTTTGCCAGTAACCTAAAGCCAAAGGCTTGCACAGCCAGAATTAGTGTTGCGGGGGGGACGGAGTGAGCCAGCCGAAGAACCGCCAAGCAGCAGGTGTTGGGATCATGGTGGGGTCGATATATTTTCCTTCGGTCACGGAGCTGTTCTTGGCCCAGCCACCCATAAATTGGTTCCTCCACCGGGAACCGAACCCGGGTCTCACGGGTGAGAGCCGTGTATCCTAACCGACTAGACTATAGAGGACCGGACAACTTCAACTTACAACTTCTGATCGGCGTTGCTCATTCGAGCTACCGACCCATCCCATGTATGTGGTTCAATAGTACTTTAGTACTACTTCGGATCTTATTACGGTCTTTAGTGACCGTAGGATATTTGCCCCGCTCTATTCTTTTACGTATCGCTACTAGGTGCATTCCGTAGACTCTGAGGAAGTGTACAACCGCAATTGTACTGCCAATATTATTAGCTCCAGTCCAAGTGTAATAATACTAGCGTGTTTAATGGTAAGATTAACTATGCGACAAAACTCGCCTTATCAAGTTTGTCCGAGGCGGCAATCAGCACGTCAAATGAGACGAGCTTCCGAGGGTCGCGTGACGCTTCTAGAATGAAGGCGAACTAGGCGGGGCTATTTAAGCCAACTCATTAGAGGGAGGAGACAAGTCACTTTTCTGATTATACTTTTAATTACTCTAAGCTACATTGCGAACGGCGCCCGCCGGCGGCGCAGCGGCGGCGGCCCAAGAGGGGTTGCGCTCGCATGCCCGTCGGTACTCACCCCCACCTACACGCGGTGGGCGCTCTTAGCCATATAGCCGTGCCATGCATGGAACGGGGTGAAATCCGGCGGCTGCGATCCGCGGATCAACAGCTGTCGGAAAGTACGGAGGGCTGTTGAACGTGGTATGCACGGTTCGATAAGGAAGATACTGTAACGTGATGGTTACAGGTACGCTACACGACCAGCCTTGGGTGGCGGCTGGTGTCGAGACAAGAGTGTGTGTCAGCTGTCGCTGTCAGCTGTCTTTGCGCTAGTTTGTGATATCGCGCTCAGACATTCTAGGTGATGTCCTGTACATACGGACTTCTATCAGAGCATACATTAGCTCTCTGTAACTAATCTGCATTAGGAATTACTTACAACACTCCCCCTCAAGATAGCTAAGGTGTGTCTTGTGACCAGATGGAAGTGATTACAGAATTCCTTCTACAAAGTGTGTCGCTGCATGGGTCCAGATGTCCCCAGAATGGCGCTCCTGTGTTTCACGAGTGCAGGTCCAGGTAGTGGCTTGGTCAGCATGTCAGCGACCATGTCACCGGTGGGTAGGTACCGTAGTTTGACGGTCCCCAGCTGTACGTGGTCCTTCACGAAATGATACTTCAGGTCGATGTGCTTGGTCTTCTCGCTCACCAGTGCATTCTGCGAATAGGCGATGCAGCTCTGGTTGTCTTCCCAGATTGTGGTCGTCCCGCTGACAGGTCGACTGAAGATCTCCGACAACATCTGTCGAATATGGATGGCCTCCTTAGTCGCGTCCGCTGCTGAGTAGTACTCAGCCTCGCATGTTGACTGTGCGACGCAGGACTGCTTTCTAGACTTGTAGCTGACTGCACCTCTGCCCAGTGTAAAAACAAATCCCGATCGTGACCGGCGTGTCACACTGTCATTGCCCCAGTCTGCATCAGCGAAGCCTGTAAGTTGGAGAGTGTTGTCCTCACCCCCCCCCCAACGTCAGGCTCATGGCTGGAGACCCTTTAAGATAGCGCAACACTTTCTTAAGGGCCTGCATGTGGGCCACTGTAGGGTTCGCTTGCGCAGAGCCCAGAATGCTGAGCGCGGTCGAAACGTCCGGGCGAGTGCATACAGCGGCATATTGCAAACTGCCGAGCAGACTCGGGTAAACGTCCCGGTCCGCGCCTGTGAGGGGTACAGCCGTCTGCTTGGAGAGCGCAGCCAAAAAACCGGGGTCCATCGGGAGACACGAGGGTTTGCAGTCCACCATGTCATGTTTTTCAAGCAGCTCGCGCACGTATTTGCCTTGATCGAGGCTGATGGTGCGCGCCGCTCTGTCCCTGGTGATGTGCATGCCGATGATGTCGGACAGGTCACCCTGATCCTTGATGTCAAATCGGGATCGCACCAGCGCGGTGAAGGCCACCCGCCAGGCGGTGTTGTTGCACGCCACAGGAATGTCATCCACGTAGAGGGCAATCATGGCGAAGACGCCGTCGGCCTCAAAGATGTAGATGCATGGGTCAGAGATCAGCTGGCGCCAGCCTTGAGAGACTAGCCAGTCGCGAAGCAGCTCGTTAAACTCCCTGGGGGACTGCTTCAAGCCGTATAGGCACCGGCGGAGGTGACAGACATTGGTGGTACCGTCATCGAACCCCAGGGGCTGTCTGATGTAGACATCCTCCTTGATGGGTGCGTACAGAAACGCCGTGTCGATGTCGAGACCGCCCAGGTCGAGGTCACGAGCAGCGGCAATACTGAAGAAGACGCGGAGGCTAGCTAGTCGGATGACGGGTGAGAACGTCTCCGTGTAGTCAATCCCCTCGCGCTGGCTGCAGCCTTTTGCGACAAATCGTGCCTTGTATCGAGAAACAGCACCAGATGCGTCTGTTTTAGCCTTGTAGACCCACATGCTGTTGACCACGCGGCGTCCAGCGGGCAGGGGAACGAGATCCCACGTCTGGTTGGACGTCAGAGAGTTGAATTCCACCTGCATGGCTGTCTGCCATTCCGCGGACTGTGGACTAACCAAGGCATCCTTGTAGGATGTGGGTTCAACACAGACGCTTGCGGACACCATAGCGACATCACTCACAGGTCCTTCAGAGTACCTGTGACGTGGCTGAGCTGTCATCATGGAGAAGTCAGGGAGTGGAAAAATGTCGTCCATGTGGTCGGACAGGTCGTGCTCACACGAGTCAGTGACACACACGCGCGGCACAGCAGAGACATGGGCAACATACTCCCCATAGCGAGTAGGCGGTCCGCGAGGGCGAGCGGGTCTGTCGACCTCCTCCACACACCCTGTGTCATCTGTGTCCAGGGTCAGATCTGGGAGTGGGTGACTTTCAGGGGAAATGGGGAGAGCCTCTGTGTCTGCACACACATCAATCGACGAGGCGACAGGGTGGGATGTCCCAAACCCGGGCACAGTCTCTTCAAACTTGACGTGAACAGACGTGGTGATGCGCCTGGTCGCGGGGTTGTAGATACGATACCCTGGGGAGTTATGAGAGTACCCCACCAGCACACCTCGGAACGCTTTCAGGCCAAGTTTCCGTCTGAGGTTATCAGGTACCTTGGCAAATGCTGCACATCCGAACACGCGAAATACTGACGCGTCAGGGACTGCGCCTGTGAGAATGGTGACAGGGACCCCCCCAGACGGGCCAACAGCCCGACTGTAAGTACGGTTACGGAGGTGGACCACAGTGCTGATCGCGCATGACCACATGCTGTTAGGCACAGACATGGCGTGAAGCATTGAGGACGCGCAGTCACGCAGTGTGCGCCACGGGCGTTCTGCTTTCCCAAGCATGTGATGTGCATAGGGCGCCGAGAATTGAGTGCTGAAACCCAATCTCGCGCACATGAGCTGCGTGTTCGCGGCCTCGAAAACCGAGTCTGAGTCGAATTTCAGAAACGGTGCAAATGCATGGAGGTGTGAGTGATAACGGGCATGAGTATGCCGCGCGTCCAGGAGGATGGTCTCCAGTTTCGCGCACGTCTCATCCTTAGACTTCAGAAACCGCACCCACATGAAGTTAGTGTGGTGGTCGATGACCAGCAGGCAATACCGCAGGCCGTAGGGGGAGGGTACACTGACAGGACCCCACAGATCACACGACATGTGTTGAAGCGGGGCGGCTGGCTTCTGAGATGCTGTGCGATTTTTTGGCGCAGACGTGGCTTTGTTCAGATTGCAAGACTCACAGGCGAGATCTTTTACAGAACTAGGCATAACCGGTACAGACACCGTGTTATGAGAATGCTGAGCCTGCAGGCTCTGCATGTTCAGGTGCCCCATTCTACTGTGCCACAAAGCAGCGTCGCACTCAGCAGCAAGTGCGACAGAGTTCTGGCTACGACTGTCTACGGTGGGCGAGGACATCCCCGCACAGGCATGCGACCTCGGGAGGAGGTACAGTCCGTTCCCCGACGGGATTAGCATCCCCATTCCTGTGGTCACACGCACAGTGCCAGAGTCAGTGTCTGTAGGGAAAGAAAACGCACACCCTGAGTGTTGCTGCATCCAGCTGACACTCAGGAGACGACTGATACGTTGCGCTGATCGAGAGGACAAGTCAGGGGTGTACAGGGCATGAGCGAGCCGAAAGACTGTTCGACCGGAGGTCAGGCAAATGGGGATGCGGACTTTTCCACTGCCCTGGACCGTGACACCGACACCACCAACTGTGCTGCGGCGGGAGGATGGATGAAATTCCGAAAAATCCGACCGAAATGACGTCAAGTTAACGGAGCAGGCAGAGTCAACTACCCAGTACTCAGACAGGTCGGCAACACGAGATGCAGCAGACGTGAATGCAACTGAGGCAAAGGACGTACTGACCTCAGTGTCGTCATACTCGTCTTGCATGTCGTATTCCAGTGCGTCCTCAGCGGGAGCATGTCCCTCAGATGCTTCAGCAGCAGAAAGGTGGCTGAGGTGTGCAGTGGGGGGAGGCTGGTCCGCGTATCTCTCGGCAATCTGTTTGCGCTTGGCCAGTGTCCAGCGGAGGACATCAGCATCCGGCGCTTTGCAGGTCGACCAGACATGGTTTGGGTCTCCGCAGGCCCCGCACTTCATTGCGAACTTGGACTTCTTTTTGTCCGCGGTCCATCCCCCACCGCCACGGCCACCCTGCCGTTTGCGATCCGCAAGGAAGGCATTGACCGCAGGCCCGGAATCAGCAGTGTCCCCCTTGTTGGAGACATCTGCATCAAGATTTTGAGCCTGGTGGATAATGCTCCCCATCACTTTGTCGGCTGACAGGATGAAGTCGGTGTCAAAGGCATTAATCACACACTGTTTGGCTTGGCCATACTGCCCAACGTTCGACAGACCGCGAATCATGACCAGGGCGAGGACGTGGGGGTGAATGGCTGCAGAGCCATCTTTCAGCTGCAGGCACTCGTTCAGCTCATCGAAGCACTGCTTCACAGCGTGGACGTATGCCGAGACTGATTGACCAGAGGCCTGACGAACCATCATGCGGTCCAGGAGCGACAGCGTGCGTGAAATGGACTGCGCGTCCAGTCTCTCGCACAACACTTCCCATGCGGCTGTCCCGCAGTCGAGTCGTCCAGCGGGGACCCCCGCGATGGCCTGTGCAGCTGGCTTGTTCTGGCGGCAGCACTGAACGAGCATCGCGTGCGCGAACCGCTGAGCGACTGGATTCAGAGGCACGCCAGAGGAGGAAAGAGCAAGTTGAGGGATCAGTGCAGCCCCCTTAATCGAAAGGAACGACAGGAAGTCGCGCTTCCAGGTCTTGAATTCACCCGTCCTCGGCATAAGCGGAGCGTCCATGCGAAAAGACCGGGAAAAAGAGTCACCGTCGAAGTTGGTGGCCCAGTCTGCTGTCATCGCAACGAACTCCGGGTCGATCGTGGGCCTGCGGCTGGCGCTGATGTGGAGTGGGTACTCGTGTACCGGAGTAGGCACGGGGTCGCTAGCAGGCCGGTACTGGTTGGGCACAGGTTGGAACGGCGCCGTGTCGATAGGCACCGGGTGATCGCGCAGTGCGTCCCGACGGAGAAGCTCCGACTGCGTCCGGTCCTGGTCGTCCATCCTGGCGTGGAGCAGCTGTAGCTGTTCCATCACCAGTCGAATGCTGTCGCCGGCTGAGTCGGGCAACGGAGTGTCGCACGTGCCGGAGTCGACACCCGAGTCGGCGGCCGATGCGGTAGGTGCCGGCTTTGATTTTGGCGCCATCGTAAAAGGGTCGAGTACCCAACCGGACAGTGGAAAAAATCCACTAGCGGTAACTGTGCCTAACGACGGTATACAAAGAGACGGCCTGATGCCCGCCGACCCGTCGGCCTGTTGCCCCGGGGTGTCTCAATGCACCTTTTTCGTATCCTCCACCCAGTGTGGGGCACAGTGACAGCCGAGGCAAGAACAGGCAGGTGTATATGTCCGCTGCTCTACGTTACGGCTGAAGCTGTCGTGCACCCTGTGTATGAGTATTCACCCTCACAATGCTCCCCCCTTCCCCACTCCAGCTTGGACCTGTATGCACCCTGTCCACACAAGCGAGTGCGCTTGTGTGGTTGGCTAGGTCGTCGTGGCGTAGAGTAGAGTAGGTGGTAGCGGGGCTGTTCCGTAGAGTAGTGTTTGAGAAAGTGGAAATAAATATACAGAGTAAAGTATGATTATTCGAAAAAAAAAAATGGCTTTGCCTTCGGGCGAGTGTCCAAGTTGCACGCCGAAAGGCACTGTCGTCTCGCGTAACCTTCAGGTGGAGGGCTCCATAACCTGTTGAACGTGGTATGCACGGTTCGATAAGGAAGATACTGTAACGTGATGGTTACAGGTACGCTACACGACCAGCCTTGGGTGGCGGCTGGTGTCGAGACAAGAGTGTGTGTCAGCTGTCGCTGTCAGATGTCTTTGCGCTAGTTTGTGATATCGCGCTCAGACATTCTAGGCGATGTCCTGTACATACGGACTTCTATCAGAGCATACATTAGCTCTCTGTAACTAATCTGCATTAGGAATTACTTACAACAAGGGCTTTTTAAAATATCACTTGTACACCACCATCAAGGTCTCCTGCTCGGCTAGTCCGACATTTCTTTTCGAGGCTAGCTAGGGCAAGGTGTTAGCTGGCAGTCAACCAGCCGCGTGAGTCTCGAGTCTCGCATGGGGGCGAGGCGAGAAGCTACGCATGCCAAAGGAGGGTCGCAACCGGAGGAGCGACACGCTTTGGCGGCGGAGGTCCTCATGATCGACCGCCGCCGGAAAAACTCGGTACATAGGGTTCTCGAATATTGAAATTGAAATTGAAATTGTTTACAACAATACCAGTAAGAGCCGGCTGTCGTCTCTGGCCCCCCCCTTTTGCTATGCCATACAAGACTTAGAAGCGTGAGGTAGACCGTTAACCACTAATCCCAACCTCTCCAATGGCAGTAACAGCGTAACAATTTTGTAATCAAGAAAAACAGATCTAAAAATAAATCCACTTGTCGAGAAATGCAAAACTAAACTGCTGCTCGACCTTCACGATGCACGGCCCGCTCCCGCCGAACCGGGGTGTCGACCGGCCTAGGCCGGTCGGCGTTCGGGAGGGACGACGGGCCAGCCTAATCTAACTCCCGCGTGACTTCGGTCTTGCCGAAGGTAGGAGGGGAAAGGCTGGCAAAAAAACCTCCTCGCGCGGTCACTCGTCGATCCCGCCGCTCCATCCCGTAAACCCCGGCCCAAGGTCTTGCCGCGTCCACCGACGCGGCGGTCCTCCGTGTCGAGGTCCCCCGTCACCTCGAGGACAGGTGGAGGGGACCGAGACACACAGACATAGAAAAAACTAGCGCTCCTGCCTCCGCGCCTGAATTTTCCCCGCCCATTTCCCCGGTTTTTTCTGTGTATTGTACCCGGGTACCTGTCGGTTTTCCGGCCTGTGGCCGTACCCTCCCCCCTCTGATCGCGCGTCCACCGAGCAGCCTTTTCTTGAGCGGGGGCCTCCGCGCTCACCCGGGCCCACGCTCAAGGACCCCTAGGAGTATGAAGGTCTGTCGGGGTAGTGGGTGTCGAAGAGGGGGGGGGGAGGTCACCGTAGCCGGATCCGGCGGGCCGCGGGCGCCCGGAATTAAACAAAACCCACCGTGCCGGGTTTTCCGGCGGCGCCGACCCAAAGGGTCGTCGCCGCCAGATCGTGTCGCTCCTCCCATTGCGACTGTCCTCCTTGCCGTCCCAGCTTACTCCTCCCCCCGGGAGATGACGCTGGACGACGTAGCGACGCGCCAGTGAGCGCCCTACCGTGGTGCTTCTCCCCAACTAGCTCGACGCCGGGTACGGACATTGTTTTTAGCATCCAAAAAAGCCCTCCGTACAGGGCTTTCCGGCGGCGGCTGATCCTGAGGATCGCCGCCGCCTCCTGTAGCCGCTCCTCCGTCTGCGACTAGCCACCGGCATGTGCCATGTCTTGCCTCACCCCTCGGTAAGGTTCGACCGGCACCGGGCTTGTCGACAGCTAGCGAGCGCCCTTTCCTGGCGCTGCTTCCCGGCTGGCCACCACCAGCTCCAACACCCGCGTCCCACCGTTGATCCGGCCGTACCCTCCTCGCCATCAAACGTTGCCGTAGTACAGGCCCCGCCCCTCAAAGTAAGGCTGTATCTAGGAGTATCTGTACGCGATAAAACATATCGGACGGGCCGAGCGGGAGATCTTGGCGCCGGTAGTGTACATAAATTATTTTTTCAAAAGCCTTGTGTACATGGCTTTCCCGACAGCTGCTGATCCCACGGATCGAGCTGTCGGCCCTCTTAGCCCCCTACCGTGCCAGGCCTGGCACGGCTACGGGGTTTCCAGCCCCACCACGGGGAGGTGAGGGGATGCCGACGGGCCTGCGAGCGCACCCCCCTCCGGAGCCGCCGCCGCTGTGCCGCCGGCGGGCGCCGGTTCTCGAAATTTTTTCACGGACCCAACACATTTTGCGGAGCGGCCACTTAATCCGCGTGTTCGATCAACGGCTCCCCTAGTCGGTACCGAGGTATCGACAGGTTGCCTTAGGCGATGTGCCTAGGGTTATCGCAACATCACATTGCTCGTTCAAGCGGCCCCCTACTAGCAACGAAAACCACCGGGGGAGGGTACGGACGGACACAACGCGATCACTCGTGTGTTGAAAAACATACGGCAAAATACCGGGGACATGAGAAAAATCTGGCACGGAGGCATGAGCGCCAGCCTTACATCGTTTGAGGCTATGGCCTTCTCTTCTTCCAAGCCCCCGAAGAAGGAGGGAAGCCTAAGCTAGGAGGCGAAATGCGACGGGAGGAGCAGTGGTTATCTCGGACGAGGGTGTGCGTGGATCGAGACGGGACCCTAGACGACCTGAGCGAGGGAATTTTTCGCTTGCCCTTTCCGTCCATCTCCGGCACGAATGGAGTCGCATAGGAGCAAAGGTCAGGTAGGCCCGACTCGACGAGCGCAAGATGGCCATTTGACCAACGCCCTCACAGAGGCAAAAGCATACCGCGTTTCGAGGAGAATCGCGATATTTAATGCTTCATACTTACTATATGCCGAAAAATAAGTGTAGAATATGGATCAAAATTGTTTACGAGTATGATTTTGAAGGTGTTGGTATTGCCAATGGAGAGGTTGGGATAAATGGGTCACGGTGTCAACCCTACCGTAAGTCCCCGAGGGCGCAGATACAAGGAGCGCCCAGAGAAAGCATCCGTTAACTCGCCATTGTTGTAGATAATTTCAAGTTACATTGCAAACATTTACACTCTCGCACGTTCTCACTGCATTAGCCGTAACTAATTGTTACACTAAATGGTCTTTATCTAGGCAGACTTCTACAAACGGCAGTATGCCACAACAATATCCATCTTTGTCCTTCTCTCATGAGGACAAGGTACATAAATGACTGCTACAACTACGCGGAGTATACACCCACACGTATGTACCGTCGAAAGCCTTCCACCGATTGTTAACCAACGCATTGACCCTCCGCACAATCGCAATATCAAAACATATTTCACCTAGACATCAAAGGAACTCAACACACATAACGCGCGCGCGCACATACACACACACACACACACACACACACACACACACACACACACACACACACACACACATTTCAATATTCTACCAGCGACGGACACAGTTTTTTACTCACTGACATTGCCGAAGCTTCATCGACCTAAAAACCCCATTGCTATCCTTGAACCTCTAACAATAAGCACATAGTCATCCTATTTGCATAATGCATCAATTTTAAATTCCCGGTGGGGGGCGGGAGATAGAGAGATGTTGAGCGCCAATCAACCTAAACTCTTGGAAATTACGGGTATTATGACGATATTGACCCCGGTAGGTCTCAAATAATTTGTTAATCCTTGCATGGTGTATATGTTAGTAGTGAGGTTAGTACAATCCTATACTGCAGGACGGATTACAATAGGACTCGTTCGTATCGCTACTAGCTGCATTCCGTACACTCCAAGGAAGTGTTGTTGGAGATGGGAATAAGCCTCCGCATCAAACGTCGATGTATTCATGGCATCATGATGCGTTTGCCGCATCACCCGTATCAATGCGTCCATGATTTAGTGCCCTATTTAATCTATGCACCCATGAAATAGTGCCGTATTTAATCAATGCGTCCATGAGTTAGTGCTCAATTTAATCCATGCGTCCATGAATTAGTGTCCTACTTAATCGATGCATCCGAGAATAATTACCCTAATTAATCAATGCATCCGTAAATCAGTAATGTATTTAATCGATGTATAACGAATTACCTATACAATTTCGGGACATCGGTAGCATCGATGCATCCCACTTAAAGTTGCTTAAATAAGATGATTTTATATGTCAATAGGAATACAGTCTTGCCAAAACTATATACACGGCTACCATCCGGTAGTAATCATGCTCATACTTTCCTTAAAATTGTCTGTGTGAGGAGACGGATGGTGATGTATCAATGCATTTGTCCCGCATTACCCGCATCAATGCATCCATGAACTAATGCCCTATTTTATAGATGGGTTCTGTTGCGAGACATGGTTTTGTGTGATAATCAAGTTGCTACACAGCAATGTTGGTCAAGTAGCATCGTGATGGTGGCAAGTTGCTGAGAGTTAGATATCATCTAAAGGCTCAGAATATATGTTGGCGTGTGCTCACCACAAGGTGAGTGCGTGTCCTGTGATAGGCAAGTGCTAGGCACTTGCTGAGGGTGAGATGACATGCAGTGTCACTCACCGAGTGTAAGCATTCCTTATTGCCCCCTCAACTTTGACAGGTTATGGGCCCTCAAGCTGCTAGTTGTTGGAGTCATTTGTCTTGACTGGAACCTAGAGCTTGCTTCTCGAAGAGTGGTAGACCTTTGTGGTGTCGCACGATACGTGAGGTGCGGCTGGCTCACAAAGTGGCTGGCTCTTGCTTGTGTTTGTAGCTTTACTTCGATACCCGGCTGGTAGCGACTTGTTTGTGTCGCTTGGAGCCGGCTTGAACCCCCGAACGCCGACTCGTGTGACGTGAAGATCGGCTTGCTTTTCTTTGTTATAGCTTGGCGCTTTCTGGAATTTTATTCGCTTCCGGAGCTTGTCACCCGCCAGTTTCTTTTCTCGTGAAAGCCGATAGTGGTCCGGCTGAATTTTTGGAAAGGCATCTTACCACAAGTGTACTAGCACTCCTGTACGACGTCACTTGACCGACCTTCTGAGACTCGTTTCTGATTGCCTTGGCTGTATAGACTCCGGGAGTACAATTGCGTCTTCGGTCAGCCCTTTGTCGTCTCCTTTTCTGAGCCGTGTTGCCCGCCTCTTCACCGGTACTTGGTGCTTTTCTTGTTGGCATTATTCCTGATTTTCTGGTTCTCTTGCGAGCGCATCCGACGTACCTGATATGGACTCCGTGAAACTACCCAAGTTCAGTGGGGAGAGACGAGATTTTGACGTGTGGAAGAAACGTTTTCGTGCATTTGGCTTGATGCAAAAGTGGGCTCCGGCTTTGTCGTCGGATGGTGCCGCTTCCTCTCAACAACAAGTCGACATGTACTCCACATTGATTCTTGCGCTGCCGGAGGACGACCTTTCCATTATCGAGAATGTTAGCGAGGATGACAAGACCTGCGGCCACACTGCGTGGACTGCGTTAGTCAATCATTATGAGGACGATGGTATTTACCGGTGTACGGAACTATTGCAGGACTTGGAGACGCCGCAAGCGGACGGCGAGAGCGGCATTCAATATCTGAACCGGTTAGTTCGACTGCAACGACAGCTTGCCCGAGTTGGGGACGTCGTCCACGACCGGCGTATCATCATGTACTTGGTGAAGGGCCTGCGCAGCGAATACCACTCCATCACCGACACGTGGGACGTACACGACCTCAGCATGGATGCCGTCAAGCGTGATCTTCGTCAAAAGGGCATGCGCATCGAGAGTCGTGCGCAATCACATTCAACGGAGCCCCCAACGCCTACGGCTTTTGCAGCGTCTCATGATGACTCAACGACTGAACTTTTGAAGCGGCAAGTCTCCGAGCTCCAAGACCAACTGAAATCTCTTCAAGGAGCTGCGACTACTCGTCGTACCTCATATGGCAGAGGCGGAGCGAGAATTTTTCGTGGTGTTTGCTATGGCTGTGGTAAGAAGGGCCATCGCAGGTCCGAGTGCCCCGTCAACAACACCGGAGGTAACTCTGCGCAAATGGACTCCCCGGTTGCTTTTCCGGCGGTCATGGACGTGACAGCCACCCCTGCGAGGCCATTCTCCGAGGCTCGACACATGTTCGAGCGCGATGGGGAAACGTGGATGTGGTTGGCCGACAGCGGCGCCAGCCATCACATGACTAGTGTGCGCCGTGACTTCTGTGAGTATCGAGCGCTCACCGACCGGCTTTGGGTGAAGGGTATCAGCGCCCGCGCTGTTGGAGTGGGCTCGGTCCGAATCATTGTGAAGGCTGAAGATGGAGAGGAGATTCCTGCCACGCTAAAGAATGTGCTCCACGTTCCTGAGCTATCCCGTCGTGCGTCGTGGTCTTACCATCGACTTTTCAGCCTCACCCAAGCTCGGCGACAAGGTCATTCTGTGGTGTTAGCTGATCCCGTGGACCACCTTCGTCTTCATGCCGGTCATGGTGGTGGCGTGGTGGTTCCGTTGGAGCGCGCGCATTTATTGGTGTGGTTGCCGGCGCGGGTTGCTTCGTCGAATCCTACCGCTTCGGTCGCCACTGCGCCATCGGAAAAACGGTTGTGGCATTCCCGACTCGGTCACCTTGGCGAGTCGCAATTGGACGGGCTCTTGGCCACTCAGGTGGAGGGCGTGGCGTTTTCTGCGTCGGAGAAGTTGGGCTTCTGTGAGACGTGTGCTGTGTGTAAGTCGCACGTCCGCCGTATCTCTCGTGAGCCGGCTGACCGGAACGTTGGTGTCTTTGAGGTCCTCGGCTTAGACTTCTGCGGTCCTATGAGTGTTCCATCCTTGGGAGGACGGCGGTACAGCTTGTGTGCGGTTGATTTCCGGAGCCGTTTCATGCTGCATGATGCGGTCCGCTCCAAGGATGAGGCTCCCGCCTCGTTCCGTCGCATGTTGACTACCATCCGTTCTCTGGGGCACACGGTTCGTCGTCTTCGGGTGGACAATGACACGGTGTTCTTAGGTGCTGCCTTCCGAAACCTCTTGGATGAGTTCAACATCGCTGTGGAGATCACTGCCCCTTACGCGCATTGGCAGCATGGCCGTATTGAGCGGCAGTGGGGGACATTGGTCCCGATGGCGCAGTCAATGATCCGGCAAGCCGCGCTGCCTAAATCGTATTGGGCTTTAGCGATGGCCGCTGCGGTGCATGTCCGCAATCGTGTGCATAGTAGCGGAGCCGGCGGTGTACCTTTCACCTTGGCGACCGGTAGACGAGCTGATTTGAGCTCCATGCGGGTCTTCGGCTGTCCGGCCTATGTCCACGTTGACAAGTCTCAACGCCGCAAACTTGACGATCGCGCGTGGAAGGGTGTCTTTGTGGGCTATGCTTCCGAATCACCTGCGTGGTTGGTGTACAATCCTGCTACTCGTCGGGTGGTGAGCAGCCGCAACGTGGTGTTCGATGAGGCTGCAGTCCTCTCCATGGGGGAGAGCAATGCGGAGCAACGCAATGATGATGAAGAGGACAGCATCCCGCGCACCATGTGTAGCGAAGAACCGGATACACCTTCGGGGGAGTCGCCGCTACGGGAGTCGCGGCAGCATTCCGGGTCGACGGAAGAGGAACGGGACATGCATTCGGGGGAGACTCCACGTGCAAGGTATAATCTTCGATCCACTGCTGCACCACAGCAATGCGTACCCAGTCCAAGGTATAATCTCCGTTCAGCGGGCGCTTCGGGAGATGGATGGACTGCGGGAAGTGCCGCAGCTATTAAGTCAGCCAGCAGCCCGACCGTTCAAGAGCCGGTGTCATACAAGCAAGCGCTGAGGAGTCCCCAATCGGGGGAGTGGGAGGCAGCTATCAAGAGCGAGTACGACTCACTTGTATCTCGGAAAACCTGGACATTGGTCCCTTGTCCTGCCGGTCGCAAACTCGTAGATTCCAAGTGGGTGTTCAAGCTGAAGCGCGATGCCAATGGACAGATTGCAAGGTACAAAGCAAGACTTGTGGCTCGCGGGTTTACTCAGGAGAAGGGTGTGGACTACCACGAGACCTTCGCTCCCACAGTGAGGGTGATTTCTATTCGAACGTTGCTCGCGCTTGCTGCTTATAATGATTGGGAGGTGGAGCAGCTTGATGTGGTGACGGCATTTTTGGAGGCCGATATCGAGGAGGAAATCTACATGAGGCAGCCGGAAGGATTCCGTCACTTCGACATCAATGGAGAGGAGCGAGTGTGCTTGTTGAAGAAATCATTGTATGGCCTCAAGCAAGCTCCAAGGAACTGGAATAAGACCATCACAGCATGGCTAGAGGAGTATGGCTTTACCCAATCCAAGGTGGATCCCGGCATTTACGTCTTCATCAAGGAGGGTGAGCTTTATGTCTTGGCGTTGTACGTGGACGACAGCATCATCGTCGGACCAGCGGGTAGCTTCATCGTTGGGTTCAAGTCGGCTTTCGGCGAAAGGTTCAACGTGCAAGACCTCGGTCCAGTGTCTTGGTTGCTTGGCATGACTGTCGAGCGTGATCGTGGCAGCCGCACCATCAGGATTGGACAACAGCAATACGTCTTAGATATGTTGGAGCGCTTCAACATGATGGGCTGCAAGCCAGTGGGCTCACCTATGGCAGTCGATGCTTTGAGCAATTGTGTGGAGACGTCGACATCAAGGTTGCCTCCCGGTCTAGTGCCGTACCAAAGCTTGATCGGCAGCTTGTTGTACGCTTCCGTAAGCACACGGCCCGACATCACCATGGCTGTTAGCCACCTTAGTAGGTACATGTCCGACCCCTCTCAGTCACATTGGGAGCAAGCCAAGAGGGTGCTTCGCTACCTCAAGGGGACCGCAGAGTCGGTGTTGATGTACGGTGGCGCACCCTCATCAAAGCTGGTAGGATGGTCAGATTCTGACTACGCGAGTGATATTGGCGAGCGGCGCTCTCGCACGGGGTATGTGTTCATGCTCAACGGTGCAGCGGTGAGTTGGAAAAGCCAGCGGCAACAAACTGTGGCGTTGTCGACAGCGGAGGCAGAGTATATGGCGCTGACTGCGGCCACTCAGGAGGCGATGTTTTTGAAGCAACTACTCCACGAGTTTCACCAAGACTCCGGGTCTCCCATCACAATTCACGAGGACAATCAGAGTTGTATTGCACTCAGCAAGAATAGCATGACGACCGGACGCAGCAAGCACATGGACGTGAGGTACCACTTCTGTCGGGAGAAGGTGGAGAGCGGAGACATCGAGGTGCAATATTGTGCGACGGAGAACATGCTTGCTGATGTGCTTACCAAGCCATTAGTGAGTGCAAGGCATAGCAAGTTGTGCAATGCCATCATGGGATTGCCTGCGTAGCAAGGGGGAGTGTTGCGAGACATGGTTTTGTGTGATAATCAAGTTGCTACACAGCAATGTTGGTCAAGTAGCATCGTGATAGTACGGCTGTGACTCAGCACTATAAGATGATAAGCCAATCAACAATAGAGAGGATTAGGTTGCTGATGGTGGCAAGTTGCTGAGCGTTAGATATCATCTAAAGGCTCAGAATATATGTTGGCGTGTGCTCACCACAAGGTGAGTGCGTGTCTTGTGATAGGCAAGTGCTAGGCACTTGCTGAGGGTGAGATGACATGTAGTGTCACTCACCGAGTGTAAGCATTCATTATTGCCCCCTCAACTTCGACATGAATTAGTCCCTTGTTTAATCAATCTGTCCACGAATTAGTGCCCCATGTAATCGATGCATCCACGAATTACTTACCCATTTAATCGATGTATCCACGAATTGGGGTCCTCCTTAATCAACGCATTCATGAATTAGGAGAATACTAAAACGGATTATGCATCAAAGTTTGATGCATTGCAGTTGACGCTTTATCTTTAATTTCCGAGGTTGTTGCGGAGGCTTATGTGGGCTTACACAAATGAAATGAAATGAAATTGTTTACAACAATACCAGTAAAACCGGCTGTTGTCTCTGGCCCCCCCGTTCAACGCCAATTAGTTATGGACTTATAAGGTGGAGTAGACCGTGAACCACTAATCCCAACCTCTCCATTGGTAGTGACGATACCGTCCAAAACATACACGTATCAAGGTATTTATTATTTTTTGATTTATACGTATTTGTTTGGATACAATATGAAATATGAAATCCTGCTAGTCTCCACGATACGCGGCCTGCTCCGGCCGCAGCGGGGGCGCTGATCAGCAAGGCTGTTCAACTTGAGCTGGTCGAGACGAACCTGCCTGACCTCGGCTCCTGTGCGACTCCGGTCGTGCCGGAGCTAGGGGGGAAAGGAGGTTGAAAACCCCCCCTCGCTCAGGTCGTCGTCGGTCCCATCTCGATCCGTGCTCAACCCCGCCCGAGGTGTTAGCTGCTCCTCCCGACGCAGCGCGCCACCTAGCCGAGTCTTCTCTCCTCCTTCGGGGGCTGAGAAGAGAAAATAACTAGGCTGCAGACGGTGTTTGGCTGGCTCTCCTGCCTCCGAGCGAGATGTTCTCATGTCCCATGTCCTTGTTCTGTTTGTTTCCAACACCTATCTGATCGCGTTGTGGCCGTCCTTACCCTCCCCCGGTGGTTTACGTTGTTAGGGGGCCGCCTTTATGAGCTATGTGCCGTTACGATAACCCTAGGCACACTGCCTGAGGCAGCCTATCGATTACCGGGTACCGACTAGGGAAGGGGTTGGTAGAACACATGGATCGAGTCGCCGGTCCTGAAAAGATGGTGGGTACGGGAATATTTTCCAAAAACCCCCGTACCGGGCTTTTCCGGCGGCGGGTGATCCTAAGGACCACCGCCGCCAGACCGTGCCGCTCCTCCGGCTGCGACCCACCTCCATCTTGCTCAGCATCAGGCCTCGCCCCCAGGGGAGACCTAAGGCTCTCGCAGGGCTGACGACTGCTAGCGAGCGCCGTGCCCTAGCGCTGCTTCCCAGCTGTCCGCCGCAAGCTCCAACACCCTCGTCCCTCCGCCGATCCGTCCGTACCCTTCCTCGCCAAAAAAATTTCGCAAACGCCGCTCCCCCCCATCGTCGGGAGAGTATTTGCGAGTATTTAGTCGCGGAAAAGACATATCGGACTGGCCGAGCGGGAGATCCATGTGCCGGTGTACGGATATTATGTTTTTCCAAAACCCTCCGTACCGGGCTTCCCGACAGTTGCTGATCCCGCGGATCGCAGCTGTCGGTACCTCGTTTAGCCCCCAACCGTGCCAGGCATGGCACGGCTACAAGACTACCAGCGCCCACCGCGTGGAGGTAGATGTAGGTGCCGACGGGCATGCGAGCGCACCCCTCTCCGGGGCCGCCGCCGCTGCGATCCGGACTTACACACATGGTCGTGCCGGCCCCACAAGGGGGCAGGGTGTGGAGGCTAGAGAAGTGTGAGGAGTGAAATGGCGGCCGGCGAAGGCACCGGCAAGGCCGGCCGACCGCCACTAACATGGAAATAGAGTGTCGCTAATAGCATTAAACTAAGTACTAAGATGCCAGATAGTTGCCTTGTACATGAGCACTAGGCAACGGGATGCTAGTGCTAACACCCCCCTCAAAAAGGTAGCCGAGGTATTGCAATCGTCATAGCTTGTCTCGAGGAAGCCGTAATCTTGGTCGTAGGTGTTGTGTTTGTAGCGTGTGTCTCAAGCCGGGTAGGTGTCGCGACAAATTCTCGCATGAACGTGCTGCTACCGGCGAGTTGCCGACAGAAACTGTTCCAAATATAGTACGGATTGTATTGTTCTGACTTTAAGCGGAAAAGTGTTCACGGGTGAATTTGCCGACGCATGAGAGTGACCGGCGAGGAAAGAGCAAAGCCAACAAGGTTGTTAAGAGCGTGTAGGCACGCAAAAGCATAGGCGGGCGCTGCTCGCGTTGACTCCTTCCTTTCGCCGTGGGCAAGGTTAAATCCTCGTTGTGTTCGGCGAGCGTCGTGGCGTTGCCTCGGAAAAAACACTACTAATTAAAGTATGTGCGGACCGCACTTTCCCGGGTCGGTTTAAGAACCAAATCCGATCGAGAGCATCGGTAGGCTGAAGGTAAGGTGGGGCTGAAAGCTGGGTGGGGCAATCGTGGCGCCGGGCGCTTTACACACTTCTCCTTTTCTAGGGGAGAGATGGTAGGATAATCACGGACAATCAACTCGAAGGCAAAGCATGGTGTCGGTTGGATAATGAATTATTAGCGTGGCGCCGTGCGCTTTACACACGCTATACTCTTTTTTACGTAGGAGTAGATAGGGCTAGCATGGCACCGAGCGGCGAGCGCTTTGCACACGCTCTTCTCTTGTGTAACTTGGTGGAGGGCCCATAACTTGATGGAGATGGGAATATATAGTTACATGTAGTGTCGTGCCGGCGCCACTGGGTGGCATGGTTTGGAGACTAGAGCACTGTGAGGAATGAGATGATGGCGGCCGGCGAAGGCACCGGCATGGATCGATGACATCATCCGGACTATATCGACGTTTTTCGTAGTGTTTTCGGAGACCCTAAATGCAAAATCTACCGGAAATCGCAACGAAATGTGCGCTTGTAAAATATCGACGATACCATCGATCCCTGGCCTTACCGGCCGACCGCCACTAACGGGGAAATAGAGTATCGCTAATAGCATAATAATAGCATAATTAGCCGCGAGGAAAATGAGTATCGCTAATAGCATAATAATAGCATAAATAGCTGCCTTGTACATGAGCACTAGGTAACGAGATGCTAGTGCTAACAAGTGTACACCTGCACTTGTACAACCACTATGATTAACTCAAGTCACAGTACACTACTAGGGTGCTTAATGGTGAGATTTACTAAGCGACACGACGCGTATGATCACGTCTATCCGGGGCGACAGTGAGCACATCTCATGCTACGTGCTCCCGAGTGTCGTGTGACGCTTCAAGACAGGAGATGAGTTAGGCTTGACTACTTAAGCCAATGCAGTGCAGGGAGATAATAAACTTTTATCGTTATCTTTTTAATTAAATTCAACTACATTGCAAACATGTACGCTCTCGCACATTCTCACTGCATTAGCCGTAATTGATTGTTACGCATTTTGTTCTCTAAGCACACTGTGATAGCAGGGTCATGAGGCAACAACAAGCGGCCAATCTAGCTAGCGCATGCGACAACTTATCATATATCCGACTTATCGTTTACTTATTCGTCTTATGGCTTTCGGTTTATAGTTTCGCAAGCGAAAGTGACACATGAGGAGTTCCTAAGATCGGATAGCACATTGCATGGCTACGTAGGATAAATTTGTGTCATTGAACCCGACTTGCATCGCCGCCGGGCTGATGTGCTGAAACGGCAAGCGATTTAAACGCAAGGTGATAATCTTGCACATAAGACCGCATTGTTCTCATAGTTTAAGTCGCGGAAATACTCGGCCTACGTCTAAACCCTAATAAATTAAACGTAAATGGCTGTTGCATTCATGGGGGGCCTTAGACAACAACCGTACGATGATAGCCATAAATGAAATGAATAAATGGAATAAAGTGATGAAATAGAACGAGAGCGGCAAATATTGTAATTCTTTTAGATTTTCTAGGGAAATGTGTTGTGCGCTTCCATGTTTGTGGCTTGCGCGAAGTCCATTTGTGTCGGAGGCGATAATGCTCCGGTGAACGATGGGGCGGTTTCATGTAAAGTAAACACCTAGTCGGAGGAGGTATGACACAACAACCAGCATATATAGACATGTTGTAATTCAAATTGAATATCAATTACAAGTGAAGTGCCTACGTTACCTCTCGCATACATGAAAAGGATATCAACTACTCCTGGCAAATAAGAGGGTCACGGATACCATGCCATAGCCACTAGAAGGAATGCACATTGCACAAGCTCAACAACAATTACGCGGTTAACACGGGCCGATTGTGCCCCCCTCCCTTTTTTGTGGATTTCATTGCTTTCTCTGTAGTTGAATGTTTATGGAAGTACGCAGTGAATCACGACAACATTTCACG
>JAPMLY010002022.1:0-2500 GCA_026401115.1 Tetraselmis chui
AAAGTAGTAGGCGGAGCCCGACCACCCCATGGGGAGGCACGCGAGGCGCCATAAGGTGCCGCGGTAGTTGACCGTGAAGTAATCCCGGTCTTCCTCCCGGATGCCAAGGGTGTAGTACCCATCGGCGAGGTCGAGTGAGACGAAGTAGTCCCCCGGTCGAGATAGATGGCGGAGGTGCTTGAGGGTCTCGCAAGTCATGTTGAACGTCGAGCAGTAGCGGTTGAGTTCGCGAAGGTAGATAATCAAGCGCCATTGATTGCATCCGGGTTTTGGAACCAAGAACATCCGGGAGACGTAGCGTGGGTTCGTAGAGCGCTCCCACGCGCCGCAAGCCTCGAAGCGTGGTAGTTCCGAGTTGAGAAACTCGAGTTGGTCGGGTGTGGCGTCTAGCATGGAGATGCCATGGTTGAACGGCTTGGGACGTAGGCCGTGCTTGAACTTCACACGTACGCCGTGGCGGATCCAACTTAGGACTTGGCCGCTCGCGCCGATGCGCTCCCACTCCCGCCATTTTCGACGTACGCGGTGGCGCATGAAGGAAGATGTCGGGGAGCAGGAATCGGCGCGGCGGGGTACACCATCATTTCTTGCTTTGGGTTTTAGCCGAGTCGGTCGGCTTGGGTGGGAGGGTTGCTCGTGCCGCGGCTGCTGCTGCTGCGGCGGCCTTGCGTTTGTCGGCGGCGGTTTTGCGGCTCCGAGCGTCGGGGCCGTTGGGCTTGTCCGGTGTGACCTTCGCGTAAGCGGCGCCGGCGGCGGCCTTGCTGGCAGCGTGTAAGCTGACTTCAAGCGTGCGGTCGACGAAAGCTTGGCGTAGCGCGTCCAATGTGCCGGAGACCGCGGTAGGACGCGGTCGGCAGAAGCGCTCGTGTGCCAATTCGGCGAACACGCGGTCCGCATCCGTGCTCGTTTGTCCGCCCTTGGTGAGGCGGAGGAAGCCCAATCGAGTACGGGCGGCCTCCTCCGTCGCTGTGTGGGTGCGATGGCCCGCTCGGATGAGGGCAATCGCTGCCGCCTGCTCTGTAGGTAGAGGTGGGCCGTGCGACAACGTGTCCAAAGCCTCGCCAATTGCCGCGTTGGCGCAACTGTCGAAGAAGGCATAGCACCCGATGTGTAGGTACTCGTCGTATGCCGCTTGGGTGCGTTTGTCGCTTAGGGCACGGGCGGTGTCGTCCGTGAGAGTCCACAGACGTGGCTCCTCGACGTCTCGGGGGGGACGTTCGAGGCCGGCCGGGATGACTTCGCCATAGTAGGTGAAGTCGACAAACTCGGCTGCGGAGGGGTCGGGTTCGTCGTCGAGCAGGTCGATAGGTGGCTCGGGGGCCTCCTTACCACCCTCCGTCGCCGTGGTCGCGTCGGTGGGAATGGACTGCTGTTGATCAGTAGTAGCAGGTGTGGCTGTCGTCGGCCGGAGCTGAGCGAGTAAGGCAGCGTTAGCCGCCAAAAACTGCTCATTAATCCGTTGCTCCGATGCCAAAACTGCCGTACGAATCTGCTCGGCTGTGCGTTGTTCGAGTGTAGTAGCGTGAGGGTCGGCCGCTGCGGCGGACGTAGACTGCTCAGGCTGCATATTGGGGAACTGCGTAGCTGAACGAGGGGAAGTGTCGCGTGACGCTCGAGTGCGCATGGGACGACAAGGTAAAACTGACACCCTGCTCGAATACTAGAGTCGAGACTGCATTCGCGCGAAGCCTAGATTGGCTGAGCGCGAAAGCAGAGAGTGCCTAGGCTCGTGGCTAGCTACGGCTTATAAGGCACGGGCTAGCTAGAGCTGACCGTTGGGGAAGTCGTTGGTCGTTGGCTGCGTCTAACTGTTCGGGCAAGGTGGTTGCCCTGCAGGCGAGACGCGCCGATATTAACGGTAACAGTAACCGCTAGAGTTACTGTCCCGTACACATGATATTGGATATGCAAACCTCTAGATTCAAATCAATCTGACCAAAATATAATATTTGAAGTACTACGTTGGCCAAAAAGCGGCGGCTGGCGACGGTGTAGATGTGGTGTAATAGTGAAGAGGGAAAGAGAAGCAACCAACCTACAGAGTTGTTAGTGTCGAGAGAGGTGTTGGACTAAGGAGACAGGTGCCATGCAAAGACTGCGGGTGCGGATCGACATGAAGCCAAGAGAGCCGCTTGCCGGTGTGCCTAGAAGATACTGACTTTGGGATGTTAACCATGGAGACGGGTGCATGAAAGAGGGCGGGTGCGGTTCGACATAGAGAGCCGAAAAAGCCGCTTGCGGGTTTTCATAGAAGATACGACTAGAGTGAGAAGACGAGAAAAATTCCAGGTGATCATGAAGAGGGCCCATAGCATGTAGAACCATGGACACGAGGTTCGATAACGGAAGCATGATGGTTACGTGGGATAGCCTAGCATGCCCACTACTAAGGGGCTTGCGGTGGAAAACAAGAGAAGTGGAAGAAAGAGAGTAGCGGCCGGCAGAGGGCAACGGATAGCCCCTAGTGTGCACACATAGCACCACTCGGCCCACTACTACC
>JAPMLY010002022.1:7500-10000 GCA_026401115.1 Tetraselmis chui
CTTTTGCCGAGTCGGAATATATGAAGATGTGCGAGTAAGCCAGAAATTAGCCCCCCAAAAATTTAAGTTGCCGTTGCGGTCAGCGCTTGGACGAAGATGTGTCGAGTCGGGAAGTGACATTGCAGTCGCAGCAATCAAGAACCGACTATTAATTGCAATCGGCGATGAAGACAGCAAACAGACAAAATGCAGGGTAAAAATATTGATCGAGTCGGGAATCCATTTTGCAACCACAGTCAAAAACAATTCATTGAATCAGATGTCGAAAAAGTTGTGAGCAATGAGCGGATAAAATTGAGTTTGCGAACAAATGGAAAAAAACGCTACAGTTGCAAATATGAAAACACGACAAATAATTGTCGTTAAGCAACGGACAGTGAAACGACTAATTGCAGCATGCAAACAAAATGCAAAGCGAGTCGGAAAGACGATTCACAATCGCCGCCACTAACAAAGAAATTTGGAAGCACGGCGAATAATTGAATTGACGACAGCACATGGATAGGCAGAAAGATTGATGCAGCATTTAACGCATATCTATTGACTGGGAAAATATAAATGCCACAACAAACACACACAAATCGCATTTTCATTTGTTGGATGAGACCCAACAGCGGATGGATGGACGATCACCCAACGACACAGTGCAAACAAAATCGCCGACTTGGGAATAACGACGATTTGAAGTTGGCAAATATTCACGATCGGTGGTGGCAGCATTGGGATGGTAGAATATGCACTAACTTGTTGCCGCAAACAGCCAAAAAAAATGAACCCTTAACGTTGCACAGCGAACGGGAATAATTCATATCAATGCGAGCATACTTGTCGAATCGAGGTAAACGCTAATTTATTCGCAGCCATAAATAAAGCAGGTGCATGACGCGTGTGAATGCTGTGAGGCTATCCATTTCGACGGGACGCTTTGAGGTGGAGTAGACAATAAAGAAATGTGGACAACTCGAAGAAGAAGGAAACGCGAGCACGGAAATGAATAGTCGCGACGCAAATGACGCGCCATCAAAACTTTTTACAGCGAACGGGCAAAGAAAAGCAAACAAGTGAAGTGAGGAAAGCTTACAACGACCGCAGCCATAAAATATCGCCCATGGAAACAATGTTGGGGCTGAAAAAAAGCGCATGGGCAATGTGAGTATGGATGCAAAGGAATGCCAAATACATACGAGAACAAAGCTGCGTCATGAACAAATTGAGTTATTGGATGAGACCTGTGCACAAACGGACGGAAAATGTGAGTGAATTTGTTGAGTAGGGAAGGTCAATCGCTGTGTCGGACAGTGTAACAATCAATGCAATTTGTTTTGGGAGCAGAGGGCAGTGAAGGGTAACAGAAAGTGCGTTGCGTGCACAAGTGTGGTCATCATGGCGCAATGTTGCCATTGGTATGAAAAATGCTAATAATAGACACCATTTGTCGTTATTATAGCTGGTGACGGTGAGCGCAAAAGCGTCAGGGAAAAGGGGGGGGGGGGGGGGGGGGGGGGGGGGGGGGCAAGAGTGACGCGAGGGTTACGGAATCCGAGGCACGGTCAAGGGGATAAGCACTACTACATGGCGCACAAACGTAGCAGATTAAACATAAGAGAACACAAGAAACTCCCCCGCAACGCTGAAAAGCACACACAACAACGCGACAAAAAGCGGCGCCTCGCGATGAATAATAAACGTGCTTGATTGTCAGTCGAATGGCGATGAATCAGCAACTTAAATTTCATCCCGGCGACATATAAATAATTATCGTCTAAACATATGTATATTTTTTATTTATTGCTGGGAACAAATGGTAAGCAGCGCTCGGCCCCGCTGCGTCGTTCGTTCGTTTCCTCCTGCTCGGGGCTTGGTGTGCCAGCGTCGTCTAACTATCCATAAAGCTTATACACGAGTAGAGGTTCTATACTCGCCATCAACGTCGCCACGACAGACAGAATAGTCAAAGGGATGGGGGAGACAGAGAGGCAGCATTCGTAAATGGGAAGGATACGTCGCGTGGCGTACATTTGTGCGCTGAGTGACGGCCAGCGACGAGACGGTGGCGTCGTGGTCTGCTCCTCGACCACGGGCACCACCGCTTCCGAAACGTCCGCCCAGGCTCGACTCGGCCCGCGGACCTCCCACCGTCGCAGGCCCTCCTCCCCCAACCCCGCCGGCGCCCAGTAGAGCGCACCCGAGACGGCGGCCGGGCACAAAGGCAGCGCCCCCTCCGCTGCTGGTCGCGACGGCCACGGCGACATCAATAGATCAGACGGACTCGACGCCGCGGCGCGCGTCAGCGCGGCACTCTGCGCCGCGGTCTGTCGTAGCACGAGCGTGAGGGTCTGGGTGAGCGCAATGCTGCGAGTGTCGCGGGGGGTAGGGGGGGAGACGAGTAGATGGGTGCGAAGGGAGTGGTAGTCGGCGGAGTAGAGGAGGGGGCGGTCGAGGAGGGCGGCGAGGCCGGCGACGTCGCGACACGGGAGCAACTTAAGCCACGGTGTCAGAT
>JAPMLY010002022.1:15000-31103 GCA_026401115.1 Tetraselmis chui
GATCAATCATGCCCAAATTTCAAACCCCGGAACCAGCACGAAATGTGCACGAAAAGCACACGCATGGTCTCAGATCTACTCAGATTCGTGGGTTCGGACCCTACTTTCCTTTGCCGGGTCCACTCCATGCATGCCGGGGGATAGATCGTGGGGGTGCATCGGCTGGGTATGTACGTCAAGGAGACGTCCGCCGCTACATATTCTTGGCTGGAGTCTCCTTGAATATGGGGGGGCGGGAGCGTTGGGGTGTGGAGGTTGTTGGGCGGGAGAGAGGTGGTTTTCTGGAGGCATGATCTTGGCAAGGCATTTTCCCGCCGTGCGGTGGGAGCAAGAGGGGGTCTTCGGATATCGGAGCCGCGTATTCTTCTCCTATTTTCTGGCGGGAGTTGGGGGAGGCTGCGCGGAGCGCGAGGCGCATGGTGAGGACGCGGTCGTCGTAGTCCACCGTATCTTGCGAGGCTTCAGTGGTGTCTTGAAGGCGGCGTTTAGAGGAGCGAACTACCTGCCACGGGATTTTCTACGCGTGTCGGTAGGCTAGGTGTCCTCCTCCATAGTTGTAGGGTGCTCGGTGGACTGTTCTGCCTTAGCGGGGACGTGGTGAGGTTCATCCGCTGTGTTTGCGGCGTCAGTGTTGTTAGTAGGATGGGTAGAGTTTTCTTCATGGGTCGCGTCGGGACGGTGTCTAGTGGAGGTATGCAGTCGGAGTAGTCTTTGTGTTGCACGGGCAAGATAGGAGGAGCGATCGACCGGGATAATTATTTTGGCCGAGCTGTTGAGAAGTCTCGCGCCGTGCGCGTAATGAGCAATTGAAGCGAAGATAATCTTGTGGCGTTCCGTGATATGGTGGTGTCGCGTGGGGCGGGACTTCTTCAGGAGGGGTAGACCGCTAGAGGACCACGTAGCTACCGCGACTAGGCCGGTCGCGAGTTCGGTCCGGTTGATGGCGGCTTGGGTGTGTGGGGGCGCCCGCCGGCGGCGCAGCGGCGGCGGCCCCGGAGGAGGGTGCGCTCGCAGGCCCGTCGGCATCCCCTCACCTCCCCGTGGTGGGCGCTGGAAACCCCGTAGCCGTGCCATGCCTGACACGGTAGGGGGCTAAGAGGGCCGACAGCTCGATCCGCGGGATTTGCAGCGGTCGGGAAAGCCATGTACATAGGGCTTTTGAAAAAATAATTTCTGTGCAATACCGGCGCCAAGATCTCCCGCTCGGCCCGTCCGATATGCTTTTCTCGTACAAATACTCATAATACAGCCTTACTTTGAGGGGTGGGGCCTGTACTACGGCAGCGTTTGATGGCGAGGAGGGTACGGCCGGATGAGCGGTAGGAGGCGGGTGTTGGAGCTGGTGGTGGCCAGCCGGGAAGCAGCGCCAGGAAAGGGCGCTCGCTAGCCGTCGACCAGCCGTGTGCCGGTCGAACCTTGCCGAGGGGTGAGGTAAGACATGGCACAGGCCGGTGGCTAGTCGCAAACGGAGGAGCGGCTATATGAGGCGGCGGCGATCCTCAGGATCAGCCGCCGCCGGAAAGCCATGTACGGAGGGCTTTTTTCGGATACTAAAAAACAATGTCCGTACCCGGCGTCGAGCTAGTTGGGGAGCAGCACCAGGGTAGGGCGCTCACTCGCGAGCCGCTACGTCGTCCAGCGTCATCTCCCGGGGGGAGGAGTTAGCTGGGACGGCAAGGAGGACGGTCGCGACGGGAGGAGCGACACGATCTGGCGGCGACGACCCTTTGGGTCAGCGCCGCTGGAAAACCCGGCACGGAGGGTTTTGTTTAATTCCGGGCGCCCGCGGCCCGCCGGATCCGGCTACGGTGACCTGGCCCCCCCCCTCTTCGACACCCACTACCCCGACAGACCTTCATAATCCAAGGATTCCTTGAGCGTGGGCCCGGGTGAGCGCGGAGGCCCCCGCTCAAGAAAAGGCTGCTCGGTGGACGCGCGATCAGAGGGGGGAGGGTACGGCCACATGCCGGCAAACCGACAGGTACCCGGGTACCAAACAGAGAAAAAAACCGGGGAAATGAGCGGGGAAAATTCAGGCGCGGAGGCGGGAGCGCTAGTTTTTTCTATGTCTGTGTGTCTCGGTCCCCCCCACCTGCCCTCGAGGTGATGGGGGACCTCGACAAGGAGGGCCGCCGCGTCGGTGGACGCGGCAAGACCTTGGGGCGGGGATTACGGGATGGAGCGGCGGGATCGACGAGCGACCGTGCGAGGAGGGGCTTTTTGCCAGCCTTTCCTCTCCTACCTTCGGCAAGCCCGAAGTCACGCGGGAGCTAGATTAGGCTGGCCCGTCGTCCCTCCCGAACGCCGACCGGCCTAGGCCGGTCGACACCCCGGTTCGGTGGGAGCGGGCCGTGCATCGTGAAGGTCGAGCAGCAGTTTAGTTTTGCATTTCTCGACAAGTGGATTTATTTTTAGATCTGTTTTTTCTTGATTACAAAATTATTACGCTGTTACTGCTTAGGCGGGGGGACTGTGGCCATTACTGCGGTTGCTTACAGTTTTATAACTCCCGAGGAACGTCGACACACATTGCATATAGGTGTGTCGATAAGAAATGTACATGGTCGGAGAGACCCGGGCCCAACTTGCTAATAAGTCATGTATGGCGAAGTAGAGTGGCCCGTGAGACAGCAGTCGGTCCAGTTTGCCGGCACTTGTTGTAAACAATTTCAATTTCAATTTCAATTTGTGGGATAGGCTTGGGAGGAAGGACTTCGCCTTCCTCCAGTGTGGGATGGGGTACTCGGTAAATACGGAGAAATCGTGGGTTCATGGGGTCGGGCATCAAGTGAATAAATATTTTCTGGAGGGTTGTGGCGTATAGATTTAGGAGTTTCGGGTCGGTGAAAGTGTCGGCCTCGTTGCCCATAGTGATGGCTCCGACGCCGCCGGGTCCGTCGGTAGTGAGGACTGCCTCCGTAGGGAAGCCGGTAGCGTCGATCCCGGCTTTTGTACTGGCGGAATGTAGAGCATGAAGACCGGACTGGCCTTTCGTTATGCTGAGGTGGTAGATGAGCGAGTCGGTGACCGTGGTGGCCATCAGATCGGCTGGAGGTAGGACAAAGTCCGCAAAGTTGGAGAACTCGACCATACGGCAGTCGATCCCCCGCATGTAGAATTGTCGATCCACCGTGGGGGTGTAGCTAGGCAGCGTAGTGCGTAGGGGGGCTTGCCGCTCACAGTGAAATGGGCGTCTCTGTCTCCTAGGGGAAAGGCTAGAAGAGCGTCTTCCAGGGGGCGTGGTAATGTCGAGATAAGAACTTAGTGGTAAGAAACCACTAAGAGACATCCATTCTTTTCCGACGCGTCGGTAAAGCGCATGCCTAATTCGCGAAAGGTCGCGAGTTCGAAACCCGGTGAGTCCGATTTTGGTATTTAGGAGTGTGACGGCCCAAGATGAGTCCCCACCTTCCATAAAGGGAGGGACGGAGAGAGATGGAGGGTGAGAGGGAGGGAGAGGAAGGGCGAGAGAGAGAGAGAGGAGGGTGGAGAGGGATACATGGAGAGAGGGAGAGAGATGGAGAGAAATAACGTAAGAAAGGAAGTCGTAGGAAAGTCATGATCTGTAGTGCATGTGTGTATGATTTGTGTGTGTGAGTGAGTGGGTGTAAAGGGGGAGGATGTGTGTGTGTGTGTGTGTGCGGGTGCTACTGTGAATGTGCGAGTGTATTTTGTGTGTGTGTGTGTGTGTCTTTGTGTTTGTGTGTGTGTGTGTGTGTGTGTGTGTGTGTGCGGGTGCAACTGTGACTGTGCGAATGTAAGTTGAGTGTATGTGTGTGTGTGTGTGTGTGTGTGTCAGTGTGTGTGTGTGTGTGTGTGTGTGTGTGTGTGTGTGTGTGTCAGTGTTTGTATACGTGTTATGGTGTGAGTGTGAGTGTGAGGGGAGATGTAAGCATTTAGCGGAATGCGCATAAGACATACGTGCCTATGTTGAGAGCTGACCATAAGGCTGCCATCAGGTATCTCGCGGTAGAGCAGCTCCCCGTTGTGCATGTCACACTCATTCATGCTAAGTTTTGTTGTCCAGCTGAGGTCCTGAGTTGCCACATGGCCTCTTCTTGTATTCACCATATCGTTTTCTGTATGCTCGAGAACGTTTTTTTTCTGTTTCGTTAATTGCACATTATAGTGCTTTTCTAAAAATGTCATCAAAGCGACGCTGTGGTAATATCGAGCATTTCACTCAAAACATTTAGGCACACTCTTTCATGCTAAATTTTGATATCCAACTGAGGTCCTGAATTGTCACACGGTGCCCCTTCAAGTATTCCCACATCGTATTATGCTTGCTCGTAAATTTGTTTTTTCTGTAGTTTAAATAGCACATTATGTTGTTTTTTTCTGAAACTGTCATTAAAGGGACGCTGTGATGATATCAAGCATTTTACTAAAAAGATTTAGGCACACTCATTCATGCCAAGTTTGGTGTCCTACTGACGTCCTGAGTTGTCACATGGCGTCTTCATGTATTCCCCGTATCATTTTCTGTGTATTGCTCGTTAATGTGTATTTGTCGTTGTAATTGAATATTATGGTGTTCGTTCTTAACATGTCATCAAAGCAACGCTGTGATGGTGTCAAGCATTTTACTAAATACATTCAGTCACACTCATTCATGCTAAGTTTTGGTGTCCTACTGACGTCGTGAGTTGTAACATGGCCCCTTGATGTATAACTCATATTATTTACTGTTACCTCGAAAATGTGGCTTTTCTGTCGCCTTTTAATCGCACATTATGGAGCTTTCTTGAAAACGTCATTTAAGCGACGCTTTGATGGTATTCAGCACTCCACTCAAGACATTCAGTCACACTCATGCAGAGGTGGTTAACGAGATGGTAGTGCGACGGTAGCATGCTTACCGCACCCGTGGAGCAAGAGTAACCAGCGTGTAGCCGCACCCTAAAACGCCATGTCACGACCCAGGACAAGCTTGAAGGTGTAGATCGTGCAATGCAGCTCCATGTCCGGACCATCACATAAGTGTAACCAACAGGTCATACTTATCATGCCCCTCGTAAATCATGAGCTACACGCCGTTATGGATGTTGTTGAAGCCGCAACCTTCCAGCACGAATCCATTTGCATCCACCCTGTTTAGCACGGGCTTCAGCATGGTATGCACAGCTCCTTGGTGACCCATCTTGAAGGCCATACTGCCGTCAGCTGGCTTTCGAGAATAACAGCACAAAAAATGTGAATGAAACAAAACAGCCCCTTGTTATTGTGCACAGACAGTCAAACGCCTATTTGTCGTATGTTCAGTAGCCCAGCAACTCACCGCAAAACTGGATGACGATAACCTTGCTTGGGGGTAGTTTCTGAGTAGGGCACTGCACCGGCCTGGAAGTTCCTGAATCACAGTGGCCCTCTTGCCGTCTTATGATAGTTGCAACCCCGACAGCTCTGCGACTCGAGACTCCCAATACAAAACGTCATTTTTGCTCGGCAGCAACGGAACTCGCGTGCCGTGCGGCAGCAAGACTACCTCGTGCTCACCGGTCTCTTCATCCCACCTCTTCCCTAATGCTCTTTTATGGGGGGGGGGGGGGGGGGGGGGGGAAGAGGAGGGGGGAGCAAACTTAACCGTTGTGATCAACCTACCTTTTTTGAATGGATGTTACCGGCTTTAGGTTCCTGTTTAGAAAGGCAGCAATATCTGCTCCATTTACCCACATGTCTACAATGCTTATCTATCATCAGTCACACACGTCCAACAAAGGGGCATCATCGGCTTTGCATTGCCGTGGGCTACAAGATTCCCATGCATTTACAACACTTGTTCTAACGTGTTGTGGAGCATGCACTAGACCCGCGTGTAGGTTTTTCATGGCATAGACGGGGGGGGGGGGGCACAGCTCTGCAAGTCATGCATTGATGCGGGTAAACTCGCAGTTGATGGGCTTCATTGGCACAACGACTGTCCCATTTAGCAACAACATCAGCATCAGCAGCAACAACAACATCAGCCTCGCTCACTGCACACAGCCGGTCGCGGTACACGTCATGCTTCACGTCGTAGAGGTGCGCGTTCGGGCCGTGGGGTGCCAACCCCGATGCTTCTTGCCGTCCCCCTCTTCGTCTTGCACACCAGCATGGGTGTAACCAATACTTGTCCGGACTCTCCGCCGCGGCGCAGTCACCAGTCTTGGCATTCTCCGACGTTAACACACCCCTTTCACTCAGCATGGCCGTTGGCCCCCGTGTCCTTTTGACCCTCCCGACCCACTGTAGAACTACGTCCCCAACCTCCATGACAGAAGCTTCTACATGCATGTCCAACATCTCTCATGGTATGCAGTTCCAACACCTACCGTGGCCTTGATAACGGGACATATAATGGCCTTCGTGCTGCAATCAAAGGGATGTGCATGAAAGACCTCATTCACGCGGACATCCACGAGGCCCGTGCCCGGGCTGCCTTCCCACTCAAGGAATGGGCGAATTGCCCCATGCCATATTCATCATCGTTGACATGCATGGGCGCATTGTGTATGCCACGCCGCGTCAAACAATCATTGACTTACTGCTCAACATAATCTACGAATTCTCCCGTCCCCACTATATCGATTTGGTTACTCTCTTCCCTAGCGTCACCATGTCAGTTGACCACGCAAACTTCAAGTGCCCGGCGTCATCCGCGTCATGCTTCAGCCCATCCTCATGAACATGCGCCACATAGACTTCACCCCGTCCATCACACTCGCGACGCTGGACGAGAGACTTAAGCTCTATTCCTGGATTTGCGATGGCATCCACGCCCATGACAGCGATTACTTTTGGTCCTCTTTCACCTCGGACGACCATTATAATGAGTACTCCACCTATGTTTACCAGTCCACCGGCATTTGGTCTCCCTCCACCTACATCGACAATCAGACTTTCACGCCCACCACCCTTCGCTTCGTCGACGCCGGTGCCAACATCTGCATGGCACCTCCTCGGCCAACCTTCACCCTCGGGACATACACTCGTCCCCGGTATCCAATCAATGTCAAAGGTATTGACGTTGACGTCCATGAGAACGGGCTCGTTAGACTAAACCTTGCGCATATTGATGACCACACCCGCAAGCCCAAGATCAAAGCGGCGCACGCACCGCTCATGACACGATGTAGTGGCGCAACCAACATCTTATCGCAAGAACCCTTGCGCAAGGATCACAACATCAACTTCTACTACCTCTCAAATCGTCAACCCTTGGCCAGCGACCACCACGGGACGTTCATCCTCGTCTTGCACATCAGCCTTACCCACCTTTATATTCTCCCAAGTGAGCTCACCTACCTCATTGCTCACAACGGTGATAGCCCTACGTATACTAACACTATTCGGTGGCACCACCAACTTGGCCACCCTGACACATACTCCATGACGCTCGTCCTGCGGAGCAACGACGTCACCGGAGTGCAGCATGATGACCGCACCCCTCTTTTGTCTTGTGCACCATGCATTCTTGCCAAAGCTCCACCATGCAGTTGTCAACCCTCAACATTACTCACGGCCTACATTTTGCATTCATAGATGTAAGTGTAACATCTTCGGCCCCATCAAGCATGCGGGCTCGGGCGGAGTCAAATATCTGTTTGGTGTAATCGATATATTGTTTAAACATGTGTGGCTCATTATTGCATTCCCTAACAAAACATTACTGTGTCCAGCCTCTTCTCTATTCTAACCAACACTCCCTCATGCTTGGCGATGCCGCGTATCATCTGACAATCGAATTTTATTGGGACCCCAAATGCCTTGATGGCAATTCCCGCCCCGTGGTTTCCTCCTTGGGTTACACAGCTCAATTTGCTACATTTTACACACGCATACACACACACACACACACACACACACACACACACACACACACACACACACACACACACACACACACACACACACACACAATCAATGTGTCACAAAGGAGCGACATTTGGCCACCCTTGCAGATCTGCCACATCCATCATGTTTCATGTCAACTATTCCTCCAATTATTGGGGGGTCGCCATGCGTATGACCGCTTATCTGCGGAGCCATCTTCTCATACCCGCTGCTTCCTAGGGGAAGGATGGCGTGCCCTATGCGTCCCTTCAAGCACGGTGTCCCTGTCGACATCTCTTATGTCAACGTATTTGGGTGCTCCGATTCACTGCGACTTGATGATCGCTTCCGGGGAAATAAGCTCTCGCCTAAGGCGCTTCTTTGCATGTCCGTCGACCACTGCGACGAAGGCCGTGGTTATTGGATCCATGACCTTGCCACCAATTGCCTCACTCGCACCATCCATGTTTCGTTTGTTGAATCACAGCCCGTGAACCAGCGCACGGTGCTCTCACCCCGCCGCCCCTTGGGCGCTATGGCGCTTCAACAACCTCTCCCACCTCCGGTCCCGAGCCAGGGGGGGATTAGCGCCAACCTCACTTGTGTTGACACACCTCAGATCATCGTTCCTACCAGTAGCCTCTTTCTGGCTTTGGAGGGTGCACATGGGGCTCCCTAGGATACCTCATCCCCACCTTCGGTGTGCCATGATCGTCACACCCGTTACTCCTCGTCATACTTTGCAACGAATGCTAACGTCCAACGCACCAAGCGCACTGCCGGCGTGGTCATACATAAACAAAGCCGTCCCACCACGGCCTCAGTCAACCTCCGCTGCAATAGAGGAACCGGCGGGGCCGATTACATATCCGTCAGCGCCTTACATCTTCATGCCCATGGATATCAAACATGCCCTCGCACTAGGTACGTGGCGGGCTGGTGCCATGCCACATGCTCGGACCTAGCCTCACTTCCCAGGAAAAGGCATCTTCCGCATGGACACCCTCCCACACATGCGTATCGCCATTGTCAACAAATGGGTGGTCAAGGTCAAATCCAACCCCGATGGCTCTGTCAATCGCTTCAAGGCATAATTGGTTAAGGCTTCAACCAACGAGCATGAGTAGACTACTATGAGACCTTCTCTCTTGTTGCTAGACTCATTACCTTGCACACCGCCCTTGAGATTACCGCCAAACATGCACATGCACATGCACTCGACGGATTTTGGGGCGGCGTTCTTGACTGCAAATTTGCTAGAGGAGATCTACATGCGACAGCCCACGGGCGTTGAGGTTGGACCACCTCGCGTCTACTCAAGAGCATTTACAGGCTGAAACAAGCCTTGCCTTAACCTAACTATGCCCTCCCCTTTCTCGGACGCAACATGTCGACGTCTAACACCAGCCTCAATACCATGAACCACAAAGAGCAAGGCATCTACAGTGTCTTGGTGTATGTGGACGACATGGCGCCCAACGGCGGGGAAGCGGCGGCGGTCTAAGAGGGGAATGCGCTCGCACGCTCGTCGGTAATCACTCCCACCTCCTCGTGGTGAGCGCAGAAAACCCTATAGCCGTGCCCAACATGACAAGATTGGGCGCTAGGCGGGGTGAATCCGCCAGCTACCATCAACGTGGTCAACAGCTATCGGGAAGCCGTGTACGAAGGGCCTTCTTTCTTTTAATCATGCACGCTTCTAAGATCTCCCGCTCGGCCGATCCGACATGTCTTTTCGCGGTTGGATACTCTCAGTTACTCTCCCGATAAGGAGGCGGGGGTGTTTATGTGAAATTTTTTGAGGAAAGGGGTATGGACAAATCAACGGTGGGGCGTGGGTATTGGAACTCGCGGCGGACAAACATGAAGCATCGCTAGGGAAGGGCACACGCTCGACGTCGACAAGCGCTCATGAGGTCGATGAGCTCCATACAACGGGGTAGAGCTCTACACCTTCAGCGAGTAGGACAACCGAGGCGAGAGGAGCGACACGGTCTGGCGGCGCCGATTTTAGATCGGCCAATGTCGGAAAAACCTCGGACGGGGGTAGGCTTTGGCTAAAACGTCCATACCCTGCACCTTTGGAGTCGGAGCCCCGACCTGATATTCCCACCCAATTTCCCCTCTCATCGCTACCCACAAGAGAAGAGCGCCTCGGGCGATGTTATAGAGGTATCATGAATAAAGCCCATCGCTCGTGTAGGCGGCCCCTTGGCAGCGTAAACCACAAGGGGAGGGTACCGGCGGCATTGTGCGGATCAACCGGTGCCGGAAACATATGGCAACCGACCTTTACATGACACAGGCGACGAAATGAGTGACATACGGAAGGTAGTTGTAGGTATGATTTCTTCCCCATGCTATGAAAGGTGGAGAAGCTTATGCTTGGAGGGCTTTTGCGACGGGAGGAGCGGCACTTATCTCGGACGAGGTGAGCGCGGATCGAGTCGGGACCGTCGACTACCTGAGCGAGGCATTATTTCGCCTACATTTCCCACCTAGCTCCGGCGGTACGACCGGAATCTCACAAGAGCATAGGTCAAGAAAAAATGACTCGATATGCACATGCTATTCAGCTAGGATGATCATGGCCCTCGAGCGGCGGGAGCGAGCCGCGCAGCGTGGAAATATCGACACTTATATATTTCATGTTTGAATAAGAGCGATAGACCATGTGTCGCCCTTCATGATCTATACTCTATTTTTATTAACGACGGAGAGAATGGATGAGAGACCCCCGGCTAAAAACCGTATTCCTAAGACCTATATGGCAGCCTTGGGTATGCTCTTTGACAGCAACCGATATATCGGTACTTAAGGAAAAAATTATAATTTCAATTTCAATCGACGGCATTCTCCTCGTCTAAGACTCTCTCGAGTGGAAAGAATCGAATAAGGGAGCGATAGGGAAGCATTTTCGCGTGGGTGACTTCGGCGAGGCTAAGTTTATCCTCGGGATTGACATCATCGGGAACAAAGTGGCCGTTACCGTCAGTCTTTCACAAGAACAGTACACCAAGGCGTTGCTGCTAGAGAAGTATGGTACGCCAGACAACACACCCTCAAAGCTGCTCACGGCTCCCGTCCACTACCGAGACGGAGAGGCTGCATTCGACCTAGACAAAATAGCGTTGTCACCGCTAGAGCACGGTACCTTCAGTGAGATCCTTGGGTCGATGAACTTCATCCATGTGCATGTACACACGCCAAGACATTGCCTTTGCGGTCAGTGTTATCATCCGGTTACAGACAACGCTCGACCATTTACACATTAAGCAAGTGAACCGACTGTTCCATTATTTCAATGCAACGAGGCCAATGGCAATTACCTACGGATGGCACACTCATAACAATGCCGACGATATTAAGGTGTTCTCCGACTCGGACTAAGCAACCGACACGGCCGCCAGACGATTGCAATCATGCGAAGTGGTCATGCTTAGTGGCGGAGCCGTCATATAGATTTCCAAGCATCATGGGGAAGTGGCTCTCTCCACCACATAGGCGGAGTATGTCGCAGCCATCCGCGCATGGCATAGCGTGGTGCACTATTGCACTTCCGCCAGCTCATGCAAGACGCCCATCATCAACAACACGATCCCACTGCGGTATGTGGGGACAGTGAAGGAGCACTCAAGCTTGCCAACAACCCCACAGCTTCTGATAGGACGAAGCGCACTGACATCAAGTTCTAGTACATATCATATTTGGTGGATGCGAAAATATTCGCAATTTGTCTGTGAGCACGACTGACATGCTAGTTCATGGCCTCACGAAGGCGCTACCGGAGCCCGAGCACACCATGACTTTCAAGCAATGCATGGGAGCGGTACCGGATGGAGAATAGCTTGGATTACATTATTGTCAATGATCTATAGAGGGGAGGGGCTATGGTGGGGGGGGGGGGTTATAGCACATCGTTGTTAGTACATGTACGTTCACGGCTGTGAACGTTATCTATATATGAAATATGTAGTAGTGACTTTAAACGTGTAAACTAGATACGAGCAATAGTTGTCGCTACTGCTCTTCACTCTTTTGTAAACCTCACTCAGCGCCTACTGACTCACTCATGTTGACTCACTCCCTCACGCACGAGGCATCTCCGACAATATAGGGCTCAACTTAGAATTTGGGCTGCTGTAGTTAAAAGATGTCACAGCGAGGCGAGGCACCTTTTCATTTTCATAATATGTTCTTTCATGATGGCGCTCGGGCCGCCTGCTTGACGCGGGTGTGCGGTAGGGTTTAAAAGCGTACAATATAACCAAACATACAAGTTTCGCTAAGATGGTGACAAAGTTAAGTGACACCGAATCGTAGACAGGTAGCGACCAAGGGTGCGGTAGGGTGCGGGACAGTATCGGAAATTTGCCCCGTGCACGTTGTACCACGACGAAATCCATGACATCCTTACCTTATTTACTGCGCATTCTGATATGAAGAGAATATGCGCGTTTGGCTTTTTCAGACCAACTCGTACCCTTGCACCATTATTGGTAAAACAACCTAAGAACCCCATGTTTTAGCAAATTCACGAAGTAATTCGCATGCCCGGCTTGCCAGCATTGGTGGTGATGCGACCCTACATTTTGAAAAGTATACGCTGAGCGTAAGACATACCCATAGCGTGACTAATGTCATGTGTACATTGCTGTACTAAGAACATTCTAGATATTGCTCAGTGCTAAAACATTAGAATCTGAGCATTTACGGTGGGCCAAAGGATGACCCGACGTATTTACTTTTTAAGCATCGCCAGTTGATATCGCTAGTCGTCGTTCAAAAACATGCACCCTCAGCAGTAAAAACGTTTTGCACAACTGCTCGCCACCATGTCAAATCCGCAGCCATGTAAGAATTACAGGCAAATGGAGTTACACTTTCTTGGACAACAGAATTTATTTGCTGAAATCTGTATGTCCGTGAGTCTGTGAATCTGTCAAGTATCATCAGCTCGATTGGATTCAACGTCACGAATGCGATATTATGGTTTAACAAATAGACGCGGATGGAATATTACATCGCATTTTTGGAAACTGGGATTTGGATTGGTCTAAGGGTCGCCCGGCCCATATAAAGAGCGAAAACCCACGCGTGCCGCGTGGTCACTTTTGCACGTTTCTTGTCGTGCTAGTACAATTTCCAACGTGTCCGTTCTATGCAACGAAGTGGGCACGGCGGCACGAACACGCGCGGTCGCCTCAGGTTGACCTCATCTAGCAGCGCAACTACCTCTAGCGGCTAGCTAATATGCTATGATGGCTCGGAGGCACGCGATGGCTAAAGAAGCCTACCATTATCGCTCGCATATCACAAACGCCACCGTTTGACTCCAACCATATATACCCCCTCCTTGTCTTGCTTCGCGCCCACTGGTCAATTCAAGGACGGGAGAGCTAGCGCCATCCCACCCGTACTTACACGCTCTACTCCGTGACTTTCAACAAGCGACCGCCTAATTATTACTCACCAAGTATCAACCCATGCATTCGCTAGAAGCACACATTCTGACCCTTTCCATTGTTTTTCGTCAACCAAGGCAAGACTCCCACAGATCGCGTCGGTGGTAGGCGCCGGGCGGTGACCCGTACCATATCGGCGGGCGCCGCCACGCAAGCAACCGATCACTACCGTCCGTCCATATCTCGGCGACCGTCGGGTGTAATAGGGGAAGCCAGCTATATAGCTATTACATTTAAAAAACATCGTGATGATTCTCAAGGAATAATGGTGGTTGTGGCGGTGAGGCGTGGGGTTGTGTGAAGAAGGTTTCACTAGATCCCGGGCCACATAGACCACGCAGGCACGCAAGACCTCGCGTCCTATCACACGGCCTCTGCTTGCCCGTGACAGCTCGTGACGTGTCACGAATGGCACGCGTGGTCGCGTGGCGTGCTTATACGTGTAAAGTGTAGCAATAAATACACAAACATGTACATGACCACGTGGCACGCGTGCCTTTCCGCTTTGTATAGGATGGGGGTAACTACTGATCGTCGCTACGATGGCCACGGTATCATCAACTCATCATTCTGACATTTACAAATGGGGTGAGTGCGCGCGCGCGCGCGTGTGTTTGTGTGTGCGTGCGTGCGCGCGCACGCGTTTGTGTGTGTCCGTGCGTGCGTGAGTGTGTGTGTGTGTGTGTTTGTGTGGGGGTGGGTGTGGGTGTGTGTGTGTGTGTGCGTGTGTGTGTGTGTGTGCGTGTGTGTGTGTGTGTGTGTACATGAGTGCGTGTGCGTGCGTGTGCGCACGGCGCCCGCCGGCGGCGCAGCGGCAGCGGCCTTGGAGGAGGGTGCGCTCGCATGCCCGTCGGCCTTTACCCCCACCTCCTCGTGGTGGGTAATATAACCCCAGAGTCATGACATGATTGGGGGCTAGGCGGGTTGAGTCCAATACCTGTGATCCCCGCGATGAGCGGCTGCCGGGGAGCCTCGCTACGGAAGGATTTTCAAAATATTATTTGTGCAACCAACGCCAAGATCTCATGGTGGGCTAGTCCGATATATCTTTTCCCGGCTAGATACTCCTCGAATTTTTTCATGTCTGCGGACGGGACATATGTTTCAGGAATTTACTGGCGACGAAGAGGATACTTGCGGATCTGAGTCGGCAGCGAGCGTTGAAGCTTGCCGCGGACAGCCGGGAAGCAACGCTAGAGGAGGGCTCTCGCTCTCTGTCGACCAGCCATGCGGGACTCAAGCGTCCCCTTGGGGCGAGGCGAGACGCTACGCAGGCCGCAAGTACGACACGGTCTAGCGGTGGAGGGGCCTTGGATCGACCGCCGCCGGTAAAACCCGGAACGGAGGATTTTTGGTAAAATTTGTCCGTACACATATCCAACATATTTTGCGGGAGGCGCCCCGATTTATGTATTCGACCAACCCCGCCCCTAATCGGTACCCACCAATCGACATGAGCGCCCCATGCACCGTGCATAGAGTTATCTTGTCGCTGCATTGCTCCGAACGGCGTCCCCCCTAGCAACGTAAACTACCGGCCCAAGGAGAGTAAAGGCGGATACAAAGGATTCGATATATGTTGAAAATAGGTGGAGAAGGGCCGGGGAAAGGAGAAATATCTCGCGCGGAGGCAGGAGCGCCAGCTAAACACAGCATGCAACTACACATTTCCATTCCTTTCTCGCCCCCGAAGGAGAAAGGAAGTCTGCGCTAGGTGGGGAACTGCGTCGGGGGGAGCAACGTTTATCTCGAACGGAGGTGCGCGTGGATCGAGTCGGGACCGTCGACGACCTGAGCGAGGGGGTTATCGTCACCCCCTCCCCTTCCCCCCTTGCTCCGGCACGACCGGAGTCCTTTTCAAGCAAAGGTCAAACATGCCCGACTCGGCCACCGTAGATAGACCATCTTGGCTAATCGGCGTCCTCACAACGGTTGAAGCAGGCCGCGCATTGTGAATAAGGGCGCCAAATAGTTGCGTTTCATGCTTGTTTGGATGCACTTCGTATAAGTAAAAAAATATGTCCTTATAGAAACAAAAGAAATCTACATTCTCTGCAGAAAAAATCCAAAATTGTATACGGGTGTGATTTATAATATTGTGTTGCAATTACTGCTGATCGGTTACTCCTATATAACCCCCGAGGAACAACGGCATGTAATTGCAGTAGTGCGTGTCGCCATGTGTACATGGTCGTAGAGTACTCGGTCTTACCCTTAGTGCAAAACTCCTCTTGAAGGGGTCGTGGCAAGGGGGGCGAGTAGAGATAACAAGTGTTCCCATTACTAACCGTGTATTGCTATTAACAATTTGGAATTTATTTCAATGTGTGCGGTTGTGTGTGTGTGTGTGTGTGTGTGTGTGTGTGTGTGTTTGTGTGTGTGTGCAAAAATAAGAAAAATGCGTTATAAAGGCATAAATATGGGCCCTTAAATAGTCTATGTGCATATTCCTATCTATCGAAAGCAATTTCAGCACTAATATCGTGTGAAAACAGAAGAAAACTCGATATCATTATTTTGCTACTTTTCCTTGTAAATGAGGCAACATACTAGCACGTGTAGCGCATGACACACGCATGGACGAGAGAAGAGTAGCAATCGACATATAACTATAATCCATATACCCCCCCCCCCCCCCCCCCCCCCCACCCCCATTCAACGGCGTCGCGGTGCGTCGGGGGTTCATGCATGAACGTCTTTCGGTGTCTCTTCACGGCACCCTCAGTTTCTATATGTTTTTCGGGCGGATGCTTTACAGTAGATGAGTTTTGCTGATGCTGTCGCATGCCTTCCTAGTGGAGTAAAGCGATTAGCGATGTAGAG
>JAPMLY010002023.1:2500-67208 GCA_026401115.1 Tetraselmis chui
TACGACCAGTACCTCCCGGTACGTACAGATATGCATAATTAATCTAACTAGCCAGATGACGCGCCAGAACGAGCTCTTCGATGCAGAAGGAGCCGCGTCGTGAAACCCAATGCTAGGCAGGCCGCGTCTCGAGGACAGATGACGACGGTTGGACAGCCCCAACGCCTAACACGTAAGCTAGTCTTACAGGTGTGAGTAATCTGGGCAGAAACCTATTTAAGCCCAGTGCAGTAGAGGGAGGTGACAGAAACCTTTTAACAATTCCTTTGTTCACTTACAACATCTACTGCCTAAGTACAGCAGTGAAACATCTCTCATCAATTGCCTCTCGACAACATCATTTGCCATCTTGCAACAACAGAACTAGACAGACTAGAACAGATTTGTGCTAGCGTTTAGCTTTCAGAGGCTAACCGCCACACTGGTTTCGGAGCTCTTTGGTCGACGCACGCTTTCGTTGCTCGTTGATCTGCTCGACGTTGTTTAATTGAGTTGAGATGGCTTCTCTTGGAGCTGGACATTACGTGGTTTTAGTAATTCACGTCGGAGGAACTAAACCGTCGGACTTGAAGTTGGTGTTTCAGCGTGAACCTCGTTCTGGTAAAATTTGGTTCCCAGCCGGCTCTGTCTTACCTAACGAAGAGCATGTCGACGCTGCTATTCGCGAGTTACACGAGGAGACCGGTCTTGTTTTGACATCGGATTATTTGACGCTGTTGAGTGGTGAACCTGTTAACGTTACACTACCTCAAGGACGACAGCTTGTTTACGTGTACTCGGCTTTTATTCGTGTCCTGTTTGCTACGAACAACTTACGTACACCTGCTCAGGTCGAGCAGGCTGTTTTGGGACAGTCGACAGTTAATCCGGATGGCACCTACGTCGTCCCGGAATCCATCAACATTGACGGCCTGACACTTACGCCCTCACAGAAGGGGTTACTTCGTGCTGAGAAGCACAAGAGTGAATTACTTCACTTTGGTTACGTGACTCAGTGGGAATCTTTTTATCGAGCAATCACACAACATGTTCCAGTCATGCAAGACGACACGTCTATCCCGAGATAGTTCCACATGTACTCCCGGTTTACGACGGTCGACTCTGGTTCTGTATGGCTTCTGATTCGTGGACACATTAATCGACTGACTGGTGAAGGACCTACAGATTTACGAGTGGGAATGCCGATGCCTACCCACAACTTGGCTGGACTATCTGTGACCCTCACGGAGACTCAGCGTAAGGCTGCTATTACTTCACCATACCAGGATGGTCGAGTGCCTCATGTACTGGAGGATTGGCTTGAAGCACAGCCTCAGCGTTTTATAATGCTTGGAATTACGGCTGACTCGTACGATGCAGTGTTCTGGGTTACTTCACAGTTTTCTGGACACCTAGGTGGGTGGTGGTTGAACCGGAAAAATCAGCCTCCAATTCCATCTACGTACAACGAGCTTGTTACGGAGTTACGCAAGTCGACGTTTCTTCCGAACATTCAGGACGACGCAATTAACGCTTTGCTAAACTTTACGCAGAGCAACACGATGAGTTACGCGGTTTTCACTAAACAGTACAACGGCTACTTACGTCGGTCTCGTCAACACCTGACAGCAGAGGTACAGTGTGTACGCTTCATTAATGGCCTATCGAACAAAGCGCTCAAGAGACTAGCTAAGTCACACCGAGCTCGTCAGGGATACCAGATTACGCTAGTGGAGGTGCAAAACTTTTTGAATGACGTAGTGACAGATTCGCCGGAACTAGGCAATGCGAGGTCTGCTGCTGGACCATCTACCCAGCCTACACGTAAGCGTACCTTTGAGGACCCTCTCGAGGAAGCCGCTAACGTCTGGAAACGTAACAAAGGTGGCCGTGGTCGTGGACGTGGACGTGGAAGAGGTGGTGGTAATAATGGTGGTCGTGGTGGCAACAATGGTGGACGTGGTCAAACATCTGGCCGCGAAGATTTTAATTCACTCGCAAATGCAATGACAACTGAGGAACGTAAGCGACACATGGACGAAGGACTCTGTTTCAAGTGCCACAAGAAGGGACACCGTTTGTTCCAATGCCCGGAGTTCAAAGGCAAGGCACCGATGCAACCTAAGAAGCAATGATGGTGGCAAGGCTGTTCTACCAGCGAACTGGAGCAGCCGGCTACATCTACTGTTCATTCTGAGACACTGTTAGCGACAGAGGTCGTCGACACTCCTTCGACATCTCCATCGACTACAGTTGCGACACATGTAACGCAAGTAGCAGGTCGTCGTCGTCAGACTAAGCATAGACAGAGTCGTAAACCTGTAACCAGACGTTCAGTTGATTGGAAACTGGTTGACTCAGTCTTTGACCCTCTGCATGCACGATTCAACTTCACATTAGAGGGATGTGCTGATGATGAAGGTCTGAACTCGCACAGTGACTTACCTCACTGCTCGCCGAGTGACTCGATTCTAGACAGAGATTTGTCAGGAGAACGGGTGTTCATCAACCCACCCTGGGAGTTAGCTGAGCAGATTGCGCAGCATTTTGAGGATTGTCGTCGAACATCCCCGACATCTACGATGGCTGTATTTGTACTACCGAAGTGGGCGAAATTTACTCAGGTGACTAAGCACTGAAAACTCTATCAAGAATTCCCAGCAAGGACACAGCTTTTTACACGTCAGTCACTGGAGAACCCAGCACAACAGGAGGTGGTTGCTCCAGCCCCTTGGCATGTACAGCTGTGGTTAGTCGACGCAGATTGTCCGTGTAACGACTCACCAGAACCTACAGCACCTGATCAACCCGACTCGGTACCTGTACCATCAGACGACTCGGAACAGTCCATCGCTACGCTGCATCAATTTTCTTCGCCAGCTACAACACTATTGACTGACCTCACGGAAGCTCGCCCGTTAATTCGAACTGAGCTGACTGTGAAAACTCCTGATGGCGGACACCAAATTTCTGGATTAGTGGACTGCGCTGCGACACTTGATTTTGTGTCAGAGGACTTTGTACGACGCTTTGCTTTACAGACTCGAAAGTCTGCAAGTAAGACTCCAGTTCGACTCGCTAACGGACAACGAGTGACTTCTACGACAGTCTGTGACGTCACTTTTGAGCTGGCTCGACACGAATTTCACATGACTTTTTACGTTCTACGTGATTTACGCACAGCTGATTTAATCCTCGGTTTACCATGGCTTGATGATGAACAGGCCTCTTTACAATTTGGTACAACCAGAATTTTTACGTTGATGGACGGTACAGCTGTGGAGACTACACTCGAGGAACGACGCCCTGAGTGTCTGCTGCTGTCGTCTACTGAAGTTCAGAAACTCATGCGCAAGACGCGCCGCAGCAGAGGACGTCATGCTGATTTTTACGTCATCGAACTTACGTCAGCGGCTGAACAACAGACAGATTTCCACACTGGAGAGGAACTAACAGCAGAACAACGTGACAACTTCCGGTTGATACTCTTCGATGACTTCCCGGAGTTACTGCAACCTGTCGACTCTCCACCTGTAAGCCGACAGTGGGATCACCCCATTGACACTACTGGCCCGATGCGACGTCAACGTCTGAACATATTGTCACCTGCAGAGCGCGCTGAGCTTAATCGACAGCTCAAAGACGCAGTGGAAGCTGGTTTAATACGCCCCAGCTATAGTGAGTTCGGCTCGCCAATTCTGTTTGTGCGAAAAGCTGATGGCTCGCTACGTCTGTGCATTGACTACCGTGGTCTTAACGAGGTTACGCGTAAAGATGCTTACCCGCTACCGAGAGTGGATGACACACTGAACGAACTTAAGGACGCGAATTTTTACACACACCTCGACCTCGCTTCTGGATTCTGGCAAGTTCGAGTGCGTGATCAGGACGTTCACAAGACGGCTTTTCAGACCCCTGATGGCTTGATGGAATGGGTCGCCATGCCGTTTGGGCTGTGCAACGCACCAGCTACGTTTCAGAGGATGATGAACGACATTCTTCGCGACTTTTTACATAAGTTCGTGACAGTCTACCTGGATGACGTCTGTATCTACAGTCGAACTCTGGAGGAGCACCTGGAGCACCTACGTCTAGTGCTGCAGCGATTCAAGGAGGAAGGGCTGAAATTACGCCTTAAGAAATGCTTCTTCAGACTGCAAGAAATGGAGTATTTGGGCTACACTGTGTCAGCCGAGAAAATTTCGGTTTCCACAAAGAAAGTCGAGGCCGTTGCAGACTGGCCAGTGCCCAAGACGCAGAAGGAGGTTCGCAGTTTTGTACAGTTCTGCAACTTCTATGCGAGATTTATACACCATTTTAGCGACCTTACGGCTCCATTGACGGACTTACTGCGGAAGTCCCAGCCACATAAGGTTACGCTGACGCCTGCCTGTTTGGAAGCCTTCGAGACTCTCAAGTTACGGCTCATTTCCGCGCCATGCCTGATCCTTCCGGAGGTCGGCTCGGACGCGACGTTCACCGTGGCTACAGATGCTTCAACAGTGGGGATTGCAGCAGTCATGTTGCAAGACCAAGGAGGCGGTCTTCAACCAGTCTCTTACTGGGCGCGTAAGCTGAATCTAGCTGAGCGTGGTAACACTTACTCTGCGTACGACTTAGAAGCTTTGGCCGTATGCGAAGCTGTCAAGCATTGGAGGTGCTATCTTGAAGGCTGTTCTAAGTTCCTTGTCGTAACAGACCACGACACACTGCGACATCTGCTCAGGCAACCGAACAACAGGCTGAACAAGCGGCAAGCAAGATACCTGCGGGATTTGCAACCGTTTGTGGGCTCGATGACACTTGCATATCGCAAGGGAACTCTGAACGAAGCCGACCCGTTAAGCCGGCGTCCAGACTTCGTACCTCAGGCCACAGTACCCTTATTTTGGGATGGCGAGGTTCCGTCAGATCGAGAATTACGACGGAAGTCCCAGCTGCTGTTTGAAGACGCACAGTTAAATTCACTGACTGTTGAAGCGTTGCAGCTGAGCCCTGAGTTCGCTTTAAAATCGCAGTTTATACTGGCGATACCGCCGACTACAAGTTGAAAGTACTAGGTGTCTATAGAAACTTGCCTTCTGCGGGAGAGCTGTCGATCGCAGCTCGCCGAACCAGGTTGTCGCGCGTGAGTGACGTGAGGCGAGGGCCCATAACCTATTGAACCATGCAAACACAATTAGTGTGGAAGATAACGTACGCAAACGTAGTTACAGTCACAGTCCCGCAAACGGAACAGTTACGGCGACAACCACCCTACAGGCGTGGTGTCGGGACAACAGAAGTGAGAGAGCTGTAGCTTAGCGACAGCTCTGTACCGAGTCAAACAGTTTATCGGTATGTCCGATCTAGACATGTACTAATCATATCTAGAATAGCTTACAGTAGCTATCTGCAACTAATACGTATGCGGTATTACTTACAACAGATCTCATTCGCGAGGGGTTCTCACAAGATTCGTTTTATGGGGACGATGGTGAGTGGACAAGAGACAGCCGGATAGAAGCCAGAGATGGGTACTTTTGGCGTCTCAATCGCCTCTGTATTCCACAGAACTCTGAGCTCCGACTGAGATTGATCACAGAGCTGCACGAAAGTTCGTCAGCTGGTCACAGAGGAGTTGCTAGCACTCTTGCTAAAGCACTCGACAGATTCTGGTGGAAACGAATTCGCCAAGATGTGAAAGATTTTTGTGAACGCTGCGTCGTGTGCCGACGAGCGAAGATTCGACCGCAGATGGCTGCGACTCTTTACCCATTACCTGTTCCACCCAGACCGTGGCACACAGTTGGTCTTGACTACCTGACACACTTGCCTGAGAGCAACGGCTTTAACAGTGTGCTGATTGTGGTAGACCATCTAACTCGAATGGCCCATTTTCTGCCGTGTACAAAGTCGATTACTGCCGAATAAACTGCAACTTTGTTTTTACAGGGAGTCTACCGCTTACATGGACTGCCCCGTGTGCTAATTAGCGACCGCGACCCAAAATTTGTCAGCGCTTTCTGGCAGACACTCTGGAGACGCCTTGGAACGCGTCTGAACATGTCTTCCAGCCGACACCCAGAAACAGACGGATTGACAGAGCGCGTGAACAGCACGTTTCAGCAGCTTCTTCGTTGCTTATGTTGCTATGATGGCTCTGACTGGTCGACATTTTTACCGCAAGTGGAGTTTGCGTACAACGCTTCGCGTGCACTCGGAATTGAGCACACACCGTTCGAGGCTAACTTTGGTTTTTCTCCTGAGGAGCCTCCTGACCTGCTCTTCAGCATGCGACCATCGATTCCAATTTCGCAAGACGCAACAGAACGGTTGAGATTATTACAGGAAGTACATACCCTAGTACGCTCAGTGTTACAGCTACACAAAGACGAGATGCAGGCGCGCACAGAACAGTCTACAGCGCCACACTTCGCTAAAGGAGACAAGGTGTCAGTCGTCACAGCAAATCTTTTTCTTCGAGGACAACCGAACAGGAAACTCGGAGACAGACAGCTCGGCCCTTTTTCAGTGGAGGAGCAGATTGGAAAACACAGTTACAGATTGAAACTACCAGCGACAGTACGCTTACATCCTGTGTTCCATGTTAACAACTTACGACCCTGCTCTACCGCTCCGCTACGACCAGCTGTCCCAGTAACTGTACCTGAAGGAGACGATGAGGAGTTTGACGTGTCGCACATCTCTGCTGTGTGCATCAAGTCGCTACCTGGGCGACGAGGCAAATATCTGCTCTTCATGACGCACTTCAGTGATGACGACATTCCACCTGTCTGGCACCGCTTGAACGAGGTGCATCGAACAATTGCGTTACAAGAATTCTTGGAGACGCCCCAATGGCGCAAGTTCGCCAAGACTCAGGCGTACATTGACTTCATGCACGCTTTCCCAGCGCGCATTCCTGAGTCCCAATAACTGCTTCAATAAAGGAGCCAAGAACCACGGAGGTCTGCTTCGCGGCGGCCTCATTGATCTGTCAAGAGGGGGAGGGTCTGAGTGTGACGAGTACAGTCCTGCAACAGTACATTGCAGGACATTGTACAGGTACTCGTTACGGATACCAATTCGTGCTTTTCCACAGGATGGACGTATACTCGTGGGTACGTCGCTACTGCAATATTCTAAGGGTGTTGATGCTACAGTACGACCAGTACCTCCCGGTACGTACAGATATGCATAATTAATCTAACTAGCCAGATGACGCGCCAGAACGAGCTCTTCGATGCAGAAGGAGCCGGGTCGTGAAACCCAATGCTAGGCAGGCCGCGTCTCGAGGACAGATGACGACGGTTGGATAGCCCCAACGCCTAACACGTAAGCTAGTCTTACAGGTGTGAGTAATCTGGGCAGAAACCTATTTAAGCCCAGTGCAGTAGAGGGAGGTGACAGAAACCTTTTAACAATTCCTTTGTTCACTTACAACATCTACTGCCTAAGTACAGCAGTGAAACATCTCTCATCAATTGCCTCTCGACAACATCATTTGCCATCTTGCAACAACAGAACTAGACAGACTAGAACAGATTTGTGCTAGCGTTTAGCTTTCAGAGGCTAACCGCCACATAACTGTAAGAGCGCAAGTAGCGAGAGCCAAGAGCATCTATGCCAATGAAGCGATGAACTGCCACCAAAATAGCCAGGCGATCAACCAACTCAATCGCCATAGGCGCCAACCGGCCCCCATCCTCCATAGCGAAGGGATAGTAGTCATGGACCGATTGAACCGAAGGCGTGCCAAGCAAAGCATAAGTGCGGAGGTCCGCATCAAGTTTGCCATGCTGAGCTCCCCATGCAAGGCTGCCAGGGAGTGGGAGACGAGCACATATACGAGGAAAATTGTTGTTTGTGCGAGCACTTGTGTGGCGGCTAGCCTTAGGAAAGCTAATTGCAGACAAAAATATATTCTGCCATGTTCTGTCGCTGCTCAATTGCTAAGTGGAAGTGCACATGGAGAGAGATGAGAACTGAACATAATGTATTTGTGTCTGCAGTTAGCTTTCCGAAGGCTAACCGCCGCGGATGGAGAGAGATGAGAAGATGTCTCACTGATGGCACTTTAGCAGTATATTGTAATTGAACAAAGGGAATTGTTACATGGTTGTGTCACCTCCCTCTAGTGCACTAGGCTTATATAGCTTTCCGCCCATATAGCTTACGCCTGCTTACACTGGCTTACGTGTCATGCGTTAGGGATTTCCAACCGTCGTCAACTCGTCAACAGTCTTAGCGACGCGGCTCGTCTAGCATGGGGAATCACATTATGCATTGGAAACCTCGCTTGACGCGTCATCTGGCTAGTTAGATTAACTGTGCGTACATGTACGTACCGGGAGGTACTAGTAGTACAGTACGCATCAAAACCCTCGCTAAATTGCAGTGGCGACGTACCCACGTTGTACGTCCTTCCGATGGAAAAGCACGAATTGGATTTAGTAACGAGTACATGTACATTGTCATGCAATCTAATGTTGCAGGAATGTACTCGTCACAACTTGTAACTGTCACATCAACAACAAGATGACGGTGTGGAGCCATGAAGTCTAACCAAACCACATCCCCATGACAATCTCGAGAAGCTCCCGACCGAATGCGGCGGACCTCCAACCGCAAGTCCCGCCCCTTAGTGGCCCCCGCTTCAAGCATGAGCCCTTCAAGCACGTATACAATCCGGTCGTGGAGTTGAATGACATACCAAGAGCACGGGCACCGGGGGATGTGGTCCAAAAGCATAGCAATTGTGGAGCGCTCACCCGACATAGAGGCGCCCGATACCGTCGACGAAGATCTAGACCCACGAGAATTTGAGGGAGCCACATTGCACCGAGGGCACTTACAAACATGAGAGGCGCGCTCCGCAGTGAAGCCAAACACACGGTGAGCCGCCATCGTATAGCAACCGGATATCACCTTTAAACTGGACTCATGTGACGATAGAAAGAGAGCCAAAGCGCCGTGACCCGTACCCGAAGTCACCCTCATATAGTCCGGTGGGGAAGGTCTGCGGAACGCCAAGAGGTCAAGGTAGGCCCGGGCACGAAGAATGCGCGAAATGCCCCATTGAATGTGGCCCCCGGAATCTCCCAAGTGTGACGAGTACAGTCCTGCAACAGTATATTGCAGGACATTGTACAGGTACTCGTTACGGATTCCAATTCGTGCTTTTCCACAGGACGGACGTATACTCGTGGGTACGTCGCTACTGCAATATTATAAGGGTGCTGATGCTACAGTACGACCAGTACCTCCCGGTACGTACAGATATGCATAATTAATCTAACCAGCCAGATGACGCGCCAGAACGAGCTCTTCGATGCAGAATGAGCCGCGTCGTGAAACGCAATGCTAGACAGGCCGCGTCTCGAGAACAAATGACGACGGTTAGACAGCCCCAACGCCTTACACGTAAGCGTAGCTTGCAGGCGTAAGCAGTCTGGGCAGAAACCTATATAAGCCCAGTGCAGTAGAGGGAGGTGACAGAAACCTTTTAACAATTCCTTTGTTCACTTACAACATCTACTGCCTAAGTACAGCAGTGAAACATCTTTCACCATTGCCTCTCGACAACATCATTTTGCCATCTTGCAACGACAGAACTAGACAGACTAGAACAGATTTGTGCAAGCGTTTAGCTTTCAGAGGCTAACCGCCACACTAGTTTCGGAGCTCTTTGGTCGACGCACGCTTTCGTTGCTCATTGATTCGCTCGACGTTGCTTGATTACTTGAGATGGCTTCTCTAGGACCCGGACATTACGGGGTGTTGGTAATTCATGTGGGAGGAACTAAACCGTCGGACTTGAAGCTCATATTACAACGTGCGCCTCGTTCTGGTAAAACTTGGTTCCCAGTTGGTTATGTCTTACCTAATGAAGAGCCTGTCGACGCTGCTGTTCGTGAGTTACACGAGGAGACCGGTCTTGTTCTGACACCGGATGATTTAACGTTGTTGAGTGGTGAACATGTCCTCGTTACACTACCTCAAGGACGACAGCTTGTCTACGTGTACTCGGCTTATTCTATTCATGTCATGTTTGCTACGAACAACTTACGCACACCTGCTCAGGTCGAGCAGGCTGTTTTAGCACAGTCGACAGTTAATCCGGATGGCACCTACGTCGTCCCGGAAACAATCAACATTGACGGGCTGACCCTTACGCCCGCTCAGAAGGGGTTACTTCGTGCTGAGAAGCACAAGAGTGAGTTACTTAACTTTGGTTACGTGACTCAATGGGAACCCTTTTGTCGAGCGGTCTACCAACACGTTCCAGTTCTGCAAGACGACACGTCTATCCCGAGACCGTTCCACTTGCACTCCCGGTTTACGACGGTCGACTCTGGTCTTGTCTGGTTGCTGATTCGTGGACACATTAACCGACTGACTGGTGAAGGGCCTACAGATTTACGAGTGGGAATGCCGATGCCTACCCACAACCTGGCTGGACTACATGTTACCCTCACGGAGACCCAGCGTAAGGCTGCAATTAATTCACCACTACAGGATGGCCGAGTAGCTAATGAACTGGAGGATTGGCTTGAAGCTCAGCCTCAGCGTTTTCTCATGCTTGGGATTTCGCCTGATTCGTACAACTCAGTTATATGGGTTACTTCACAGTTCTCATGACATCTGAATGGGTGGTGGCTGAACCGGAAAACTCAGGGTGCTATTCCATCTACGTACAATGAGCTTGTTACGGAGTTACGCAACTCAACGTTTCTTCCGAACATCAAGGACGACGCAATTAACGCTTTGCTCAGCTTTACGCAGAGCAACACGATGAGTTACGCGCTCTACACTAAGCAGTACAGCGACTACTTACGTCGGTCTCGTCGGCACCTGACAGCTGATGTTCAGTGTGTGCGCTTTATTAATGGCTTAGCGAATACTACGTTGAAGAACCACGCGAAGTCACACCGAGCGCAGAAGGGGTACCAGATTACTCTGGTGGAGCTACAAAACTTCCTGAACGACGTCGTTACATACTCGCCGGAACTCGGCAATACGAGGTCTACAACTGGTCCATCAGCCCAGCCGACGCGTAAGCGCAACCTTGAAGACCCTCTCGAGGAAGCCGCTAACGTCTGGAAACGTAATAAAGGTGGCCGTGGTCGTGGCCGCGGACGTGGACGTGGTGGAGGCAACAATGGTGGACGTGGTCAAACATCTGGCCGCGAAGATTTCAACACACTCGCAAAAGCGATGACAACTGAAGAGCGTAAGCGTCACATGGAGGAGGGCCTCTGCTTCAAGTGCCACGAGAAGGGACACCGACTGTTCCAATGCCCGGAGTGGAAGGGCAAGGCACCGATGGAATCTTAGAAGCAATGATGGTGGCAAGGCTGTTCTACCAGCGAGCTGGAGCAGCCGGCTACATCTACTGTTCGTTCTGAGACAATGTTTGCGACATAGGTCGTCGAAACACCTTCGGCATCCCCATTGACTACAGTCGCGACACATGCAACTCTAGTAGCAGGTCGTCGTCGTCAGACTAAGCAAAGACAGAGTCGTAAACATGTAACCAGACGTTCAATTGATTGGAAACTGGTTGACTCAGTCTTTGACCCTCTGCATGCACGGTTCAACTTCACATTAGAGGGATGTGCTGATGATGAAGGTCTAAACTCGCACGGTGACTTACCTCATTGTTCGCCGAGTGACTCGATTCTTGAGAGGGACTTGACAGGAGAACGGGTGTTCATTAACCCACCCTGGGAGTTAGCTGAGCAGATTGCGCAGCATTTTGAGGATTGTCGTCGAACATCTCCGACATCTACGATGGCTGTTTTTGTACTACCGAAATGGGCAAAATTTACTCAAGTGACTAAGAACTGGAAACTCTATCAAGAATTCCCAGCGAGGACACAGCTTTTTACTCGTCAGTCACTGAAGAACCCAGCGCAACAGGAGGTGCTTGCTCCAGCCCCTTGGCATGTACAGCTGTGGTTAGTCGACGCAGATTGTGCGTTTACCGACTTAACAACACCTGCAGCATATGACCAACCCAACTCGGTACCTGTACCTTTAGACGACGCGGAACCGTCTATCGCTACGCTGCATCAATTTTCTTCGCCAGCTACAGCCCTACTGACTGACCTCACGGAAGCTCGCCCGTTAATTCGAACGGAGCTGACTGTAAAAAGTCATGATGGCGGACACCAATTTTCTGGCTTAGTGGACTGCGCTGCGACACTTGATTTTGTGTCAGAGGACTTTGTACGACGCTTTGCTTTACAGACTCGGAAGTCTGCGACTAAGACACCAGTTCGACTCGCCAACGGACAACGAGTGACTTCTACGACAGTCTGTGATGTCACTTTTGAGTTGGCTCGACACGAATTTCACCGGACTTTTTACGTCTTACGTGATTTACGCACAGCTGATTTAATCATGGGTTTACCATGGCTTGATGACGAACAAGCCTCTTTACAGTTTGGTACAACCAGAATTTTTACACTGATGGATGGTACAACGGTAAAGACTACACTCGAGGAACGACGCCCTGAGTGTCTACTGCTGTCGTCTACGAAAGTTCAGAAACTCATGCGCAAGACGCGCCGCAGCAGGGGACGTCACGCTGAATTTTACGTCATTGAACTTACGTCAGCCACTAAACAACCGACAGACTTTCACACTGGAGAGGAACTAACTGCAGAACAACGTGATAACTTCCGGTCGTTACTCTTCGATGACTTCCCGGAGTTACTGCAACCTGTCGACTCGCCACATGTAAGCCGACAATGGGATCACCCCATTGAAACAATTGGCCCGATGCGACGCCAACGGCTGAACATATTGTCACCTGCAGAGCGCGCTGAGCTTAATCGACAGCTCAAAGACGCAGTGGAAGCTGGTCTGGTCCGTCCCAGCTACATTGAGTTCGGCTCGCCAATTCTGTTTGTGCGGAAAGCTGATGGCTCGCTACGCATGTGCATTGACTACCGTGGCCTTAATGAGGTTACGCGTAAAGATGCTTACCCACTTCCGAGAGGGGATGATACACTGGACGAACTTAAGGACGCGAATTTTTACACACACCTCGACCTCGCCTCTGGATTCTGGCAAGTTCGAGTGCGTGACCAAGACGTTAACAAGACGGCTTTTCAGACCCCTAATGGCTTAATGGAATGGGTCGCCATGCCGTTAGGCCTGTGCAATGCGCCGGCTACATTTCCGAGGATGATGAATGACATTCTTCGCGACTTTTTACACAAGTTCGTGACAGTCTACCTGGATGACGTCTGTATCTACAGTCGAACTCTAGAGGAGCACCTGGAGCACCTACGTCTAGTGCTACAACGATTCATGAGGAAGGGCTGAAATTACGCCTTAAGAAATGCTTCTTCGGACCGCAAGAAATGGAATACCTGGGCTACACTGTGTCAGCCGGTAAAATTTCGGTTTCCACAAAGAACGTCGAGGCCGTTGCAGACTGGCCAGTGCCCAAGACGCAGAAGGAGGTTCGCAGTTTTGTACAGTTCTGCAACTTCTATGCGAGATTTATACACCATTTTAGCGACCTTACGGCTCCATTGACGGACTTACTGCGGAAGTCCCAGCCACAGAAGGTTACGCTGACGCCTGCCTGTTTGGAAGCCTTTGAAACTCTCAAGTTACGGCTCATTTCCGCGCCATGCCTGATCCTTCCGGAGGTCGGCTCGGACGCGACGTTCACCGTAGCTATAAATGCTTCAACAGTGGGGATTGCAGCAGTCCTGTTGCAAGACCAAGGAGGAGGTCTTCAACCAGTCTCTTACTGGGCGCGTAAGCTGAATCCAGCTGAGCGTGGTCACACTTACTCTGCGTACGACTTAGAAGCTTTGGCCGTATGCGAAGCTGTCAAGCATTGGAGGTGCTATCTTGATGGATGCTCTAAGTTCCTTGTCGTAACAGACCACGACACACTGCGACATCTGCTCAGGCGACCGAACAACAGGCTGAACAAGCGGCAAGCAAGATACCTGCGGGATTTGCAACCGTTTGTGGGCTCGATGACACTTGCATATCGCAAGGGAGCTCTGAACGAAGCTGACCCGTTAAGCCGGCGTCCAGACTTCGTACCTCACGCCACAGAACCCTTATTTTGGGATGGCGAGGTTCCGTCAGATCGAGAATTACGACGGAAGTCCCAGCTGCTGTTTGAAGACGCACAGTTAAATATACTGACTGTTGACGCGCTGCAGCTGAGCCACGAGTTCGCTGATCTCATTCGCGAGGGGTTCTCACAAGACTCGTTTTATGGGGACGATGGTGAATGGACGAAAGACAGCCGGATAGAAGCCAGAGACGGGTACTTTTGGCGTCTCAATCGCCTCTGTATACCACAGAACTCTGAGCTCCGACTGAGATTGATCACAGAGCTGCACGAAAGTTCGTCATCTGGTCACAGAGGAGTTGCTAGCACTCTTGCTAAAGCACTCGACAGATTCTGGTGGAAACGAATCCGCCACTACGTGAAAGATTTCTGTGAACGCTGCGTCGTGTGTCGACGAGCAAAGATTCGACCGCAGATGGCTGCGACTCTTTACCCATTGCATGTTCCACCCAGACCGTGGCACATAATTGGACTTGACTACCTGGCACACTTGCCTGAGAGCAACGGCTTTAACAGTGTGCTGATTGTAGTAGACCATCTAACACGAATGGCCCATTTTCTGCCATGTACAGAGTCGATTACTGCCGAAGAAACTGCAACTTTGTTTTTACAGGGAGTCTACCGCTTACATGGACTGCCCCGTGTGTTGATTAGCGACCGCGACCCGAAATTCGTCAGTGCCTTCTGGCAGATACTTTGGAGACGCCTTGGAACGCGTCTGAACATGTCTTCCAGCCGACATCCAGAAACGGACGGCTTAACAGAACGAGTGAACAGCACGTTTCAACAACTTCTTCGTTGCTTCTGTTGCTATGATGGCTCTGATTGGTCGACACTTCTACCGCAAGTGGAATTCGCGTACAACGCTTCGCGTGCACTCGGAATTGAGCACACACCGTTCGAGGCTAACTTTGGGTTCTCTCCTGAGGAGCCTCCTGACCTATTGTTCAGCATGCGACCTTCGATTCCAATTTCGCAAGACGCAACATAACGGTTGAAATTGTTACATGACGTGCACACCCTGGTACGCTCAGTGTTACAGCTACACAAAGTCGAGATGCAAGCACGCACATAACCGTCTACAACGCCCCAATTCGCTAAGGGAGACAAGGTGTCAGTCGTCACGACAAACCTTTTTTCTGAGAGGACAACCGAACCGGAAACCCAGAGACAGGCATCTTGGACCTTTTTCAGTGGAGGAGCAGATTGTAAAACACAGTTACAGGTTAAAACTTCCAGCGACAGTACGCTTACATCCTGTGTTCCACGTTAACAACTTGAGACCCTGCTCTACCACTCCGCTACGACTAGCTGTCCCGGTGACTGTACCTGAAGAAGATGACGAGGAGTTTGATGTCTCACACATCTCTGCTGTGTGCATCAAGTCGCTACCTGGGCGACGAGGCAAATATCTGCTCTTCATGACGCACTTCCGTGATGACGACATTCCACCCGTCTGGCACCGGTTAAACGAGGTACACCGGACGATTGCGTTACAAGATTTCTTGGAGACACCCCAATGGCACAAGTTCGCCAAGACTCTGTCGTACATCGACTTCATGCACGCTTTCCCAGCGCGCATTCCTGAGTCCCAATAACTGCTTCAGTAAAGGAGCCAAGAACCACGGAGGTCTGCCTTTCGGCGGCCTCATTGATCTGTCAAGAGGGGGAGGGTACGAGTGTGACGAGTACAGTCCTGCAACAGTACATTGCAGGACATTGTACAGGTACTCGTTACGGATTCCAATTCGTGCTTTTCCACAGGATGGACGTATACTCGTGGGTACGTCGCTACTGCAATATTCTAAGGGTGATGATGCTACAGTACGACCAGTACCTCCCGGTACGTACAGATATGCATAATTAATCTAACCAGCCAGATGACGCGCCAGAACGAGCTCTTCGATGCAGAATGAGCCGCGCCGTGAAACCCAATGCTAGGCAGGCCGCGTCTCGAGAACAAATGACGACGGTTGGACAGCCCCAACGCCTGACACGTAAGCGTAGCTTGCTGGCGTAAGCAGTCTGGGCAGAAGCCTATATAAGCCCAGTGCAGTAGAGGGAGGTGACAGAACCTTTTAACAATTCCATTGTTAACTTACAACATCTACTGCCTAAGTACAGCAGTGAAACATCTTTCACCATTGCCTCTCGACAACATCATTTTGCCATCTTGCAACGACAGAACTAGACAGACTAGAATAGATTTGTGCAAGCGTTTAGCTTTCAGAGGCTAACCGCCACACAAGCGAGTGAGAGCATCGCGAGTCGGAAGTTGTATGCAAGTCATTTGGGTAGCGGGCGCCACCGCATTGTCAACCGGAGATACCACCAACTTGACATCGGGCCCATCACAATCGGAAAAGTCTTGGTTCAGTGTGTTAGTCAACACCACGAGATCCAAATTCTGAAAACCCGCCAATAGTGGATATCGTACCATACAAACACCGCAATTGGACCGCCCATGGTAAAGTAGAAGTGGCGACATTAAGTAGTTTTTGTCGGATGAGACTGCACATAGGACCTAGCGACTCGGACTCGTAATCAGGTTGGCGAAGGATAAAATCGAAAAGCCTATTTAATCCTTGAACGAAAAAGCAGTCGAAATCACCAAGCAAACAGGAAAAAACAATGAGGAGGAAAACCCCCACAGGCCGCCAGTTATGTGATAGATAATTTTATTTGAAACTACATTAGGTTATTTTAGTAGTTAAATTTTAACATCAGCGCTGATCGTCATCTCATCCCGTACCGGAAGTGCCATGTTCTACGGGTAGCGACGATATATTTGTCGCTGACGACTCTCTGTTGGGCGGTTGCTCTTTATATTTATTGTATTTACCCTAGGGCACGTTTTGCCAAAGATGTCAGCTTGCTTACAATTTGGCCAAAAGACACCCACAGAATGGGTGGGTGGGTTCGCGCGAAGCCTAGATTGGCTGAGCGCGAAAGCAGAGAGTGCCTAGGCTCGTGGCTAGCTACGGCTTATAGGGCGCGGGCTAGCTAGAGCTGACCGTTGGGGAAGTCGTTGGTCGTTGGCTGCGTCTCGCTGCTCGGGCAAGGTGGTTGCCCTGCAGGTGAGACGCGCCGATATTAACGGTAACAGTAACCGCTAGAGTTACTGTCCCGTACACATGATATTGGATATGCAAACCTCTAGATTCAAATCAATCTGACCATTTACCCTAGGGCACGTTTTGCCAGTAACCTAAAGCCAAAGGCTTGCACAGCCAGAATTAGTGTTGCGGGGGGGACGGAGTGAGCCAGCCGAAGAACCGCCAAGCAGCAGGTGTTGGGGTCATGGTTGGGTCAATATATTTTCCTTCAGTCACAGAGCTGTTCTTGGCCCAGCCACCCATAAATTTGATTACGGGGAGGGGCGCGCCGATGCAGCTAGCAGCGGACGCCGCGCCTTTCCGTAGGCTGTGCGACGTCCATTTAAAGCCGGCGGGCGCTGACGAGTTGACTGCAAGGAGGGCGAGGGAGAGCCAGGTGGAGATGGTGGATGCGGCACCCCAATCTGCGGAGGGTTCTGAAGGTGAGAAACTCCAGAAGGCGAGCGGGGGTGGCCTGCTGTAGAATTTGGTGCAGAATATAGCGCGTTGTTCCGTGTAGTAGGTGATCAGGTTCGCCAGGACGGGGTTAGCGGCTACAGGTACCGCGATGACCAGTTTATCGCTGGCGTCGCGTCGCTGGTCCCCCTTAGACTTTCGCACGTAGAGGCAAATTTGCTGCGAAGGCTCGTCGACCACAAGGTCGCCGGTCTGGCAGCGTGCGCCGGTTTCGGCGCGGCAGAAAAACGTGTAATTGACGCACACAGCTAAACAGGCCCTGAAGCGTTGCATCTGGGGTAAGGCAGCCGGGGTCCACGCGAAAGTCTCGTGAAGGGTGTTGGCGTAGTGCAGGATGTCCAGGGCGACTTGTGCGGGTAGCGGGAGGCGAGCGGTGGTAGGTACTAGGCGGTGCTGTAGCATTTCGAGGCCACGGCGGGCGTCCGCCAAGAGTTCGCCCACGGCGACAGGTTGGCGCCGGTGGTCACGGAAGAACTTGTTTATGGCGGAGAAGTAAGGTTGCAGCGAGCTCGCAGCGACCGTTCCGCGTAGGGCCAGCCAGGCCGTGTAACGGACCATTGTGGCGGGTGTGGCCTGTAGCGGGGCGATGTTTTCTTCTGCACAAAAAATAAAAAAGTGTCTGATTGCGCTCTGGTAGCTCGTGTACGTCGAGGGCGCTAGCGAGTTGCTGAGTAGGGCAACCGCCGTAACCCCGAGTCTGTCCGATCCTAGGAGGTCTTGGAAAGTTTGGGCTAAATCGGTGGACCAGGGCGACTGTGCTGCTTCGCGGCGTAAGCCGTAGCGCGGCGGTCCTGTACGCAGAGGGGTAACGTGCTGTACCGGCGCTGTTAATCGGTCCGGGCGTATCGCTCGGCCAATCGCACCGCGTCGAGTGTAGAGCCAAGAGGGGGTGTGAGTCGAAAGGCCACGATGCTCCACGCGGGTGGCCCGACCCCTTCGTGCTTGCCTAGCCTGCCTGGAAAGAACAGGTCGCGGGACGCTGGGAAGTGCACGGTCTCGGTGGCCAAGCGTGCGAACGCGTGGTACCACGTTTTGTTTCGCCAGTAGGGGGCGACAACGGTTGCCGCCGCTTGAGCTTGTTCGAGTTTTGCTGCTAGCGTCGGCAGGGCAGACCAAGGGGGGTTGCAGTAGTTGTTTTCGCACTTCCACGCCGCGTCGGGGAGGTGCAGGCAGTCGATGTCTTCGCACAGGGGGTCGCGCCAGCGGGCATTGAAGCGTGGTAGCTGCGTGTTGAGCATCGAGGCGAAACGGTCGATAGTGTGAGGCCCCCACCGGCGTTGAAGGTAGGCGAAAACACGAGGGTTGAGCTGCCAGTCTTCGTGGTCCAACTCCCGGCTTAGGGCGTCGGCCCATATGTTGGCCGCCGAGCGGATGTAGCGCGGACGGATGTTGATGTCGTTGCTGTCGAGGAGGTACCATAGGCGACGGAGTTCGGCCATCATGGCGGGCGAGCGAGAGGTTAGCTTGGTGAGGGCGGCGACGACTGCCGTGTTGTCCTCGTGTAGGAGGACTTGTCGGCCTTTGAGTTGGGGTAGAAAAGATTCCACCGCGTGTCGCACCGCACGAAGTTCCTTCCACGTAATGTGTTGTTGGCGGTCGGTAGCGCTCCAAAAGCCCCGGGCTTGATAGTTCGAGTCTTCGTTGAGAACGGCTCCCCACCCGTAGTCGCTCGAGTCGGCGTGGAGGTAGGCGGTCTCGATAGGCTTGTAGATGGACCGCCCGTTGTGTTGAGTGGGGACCGTGCGCCACCACTCGAGGTCTCGGCGAAGTTGGTGGGTGAGGCGGACGCGTCCGCCCCACCCAACCCGTGTGGATAACACGTTGTGGAGCTCGCGCAAAAAGAAGCGTGCGGGGGCGATGGCGAGGTAGAGGAACTGCGCCTTTCCGGCGAAAGCCGCAAGTTGGCGAGTAGGTAGCCACCGGGCGTTTGACGCAGCTCGGCCGAGGAGGGATGAGGCCTGTTGTGCGAGCTGTTGGAGCTTTGCGGGGGGGGCGCGAAACATGCCGTGATGGAGGTCCACCGTTAAGCCTAAATGGTCGCCCACTTGGGTAGGTGTCCAAACGCCCTTCTTGGGGTTGCGTTCGAGGCCGAGGCTGTCGAGTAGGGCTTGAACGCGCTGTCGCAGTAGGAGGGCGTCCTCGTAGGAGTCGGCGAGGAAAAGGAAGTCGTCCATGTAGGGTAGGAGTCGAATTCCCCGCCACCGCGCGTTTCGGAGGAAGCGCTTGGTGGGGCGACAATTGTGAGGGGAAGTAGCCGTTGGAACCGGTTGCGGGGGGCGACGAAGGTGGTTCGTGAACACTTGGGTTAGCTTGCAAAAGTAGTAAGCCGACCCCGACCAGCCCATCGGGAGGCATGCTAGGCGCCATAGCGTGCCGCGGTAGTTGACCGTGAAGAAGTCGCGGTCTTCCTCCCGGATGCCAAGGGTGTAGTACCCGTCGGCAAGGTCGAGGGAGACGAAGTAGTCGCCCGGCCGCGAGAGGTGACGTAAGTGCTTGAGCGTCTCGCACGTCATGGTGAAGGTTGAGCAATAACGGTTGAGTTCTCGAAGGTCGATAATCAAACGCCATTGGTTGCACCCGGGTTTTGGAACTAAAAACATCCGGGAAACGTAGCGAGGGTTGTCCGCCCGCTCCCAAGCTCCGCAAGCCTCGAAGCGGGGGAGTTCCGAGTTTAGAAACTCGAGTTGGGCCGGCGTCGCGTCGAGCATAGAGATGCCGTGGTTGAAGGGCTTGGGGCGTAGACCTTGCTTGAACTTTACGCGAACGCCATGGCGGATCCAGTTTAGGACTTGGCCGCTCGCTCCGATGCGCTCCCACTCCCGCCATCTTCGACGCACGCGGTGGCGCATGAAGGAAGACGTCGGGGAGCAGGAATCGGAGCGGCGGGCCACACCGTCATTTCTTGCTCGAGGTTTTAGCCGGGTCGGCTGGTGTGGTGGCGCGTGCTGCGGCTGCTGCTGCTGCAGCGGCCTTGCGTTTGTCGGCGGCGGCTTTGCGGGCTCGCGCATCGGGGCCGGGAGGCTTGTCCGGTGTGACTTTTGCGAAGGCAGCTCCGGCGGCGGCCTTGCTGGCGGCGTGTAGGCTGACTTCCAACGTGCGGTCGACGAACGCTTGGCGAAGCGCGTCCAATGTGCCGGAGACCGCGGCAGGGCGCGGTCGGCAGAAACGCTCGTGGGCCAGTTCGGCAAAGACGCGGTCCGCATATGTGCTCGTTTGTCCGCCCTTGGTGAGGCGGAGGAAGCCCAATCTAGTACGGGCGGCCTCCTCTGTCGCCATGTGGGTGCGATGACCCGCTCGGATGAGGGTAACCGCTGCCGCCTGCTCTGGCGGTAGAGGTGCGCCGTGCGACAGCGTGTCCAGAGCCTCGCCAATTGCCGCGTTGGCGCAACTGTCGAAGAAGGCATAGCACCCGATGTGTAGGTACTCGTCGTAGGCTGCCTGGGTGCGTTTGTCGCTTAGTGAGCGGGCGGTGTCGTCCGTGAGTGTCCACAGACGTGGCTCGTCGACGTCGCGAGGGGGACGTTCGAGGCCGGCCGGGATGACTTCGCCGTAGTAGGTGAAGTCGACGAATTCGGCCACAGAGGGGTCGGGTTCGTCGTCAAGCAGGTCGATAGGTGGCACAGGGGCCTCCTTACCACCCTCCGTCGCTGTGGTCGCGTCGGTGGGAATGGACTGCTGTTGATCCGTAGTAGCAGGTGGGGCTGTCGGCTGTCGAAGCTGAGCGAGCAAGGCAGCGTTAGCCGCCAAAAACTGCTCAGTAATGCGTTGTTCCGATGCCAAAACTGCCGTACGAATCTGTTCGGCTGTGCGTTGTTCGAGTGTGGGAGCGTGAGGGTCGGCCGCTGCGGCGGATGTAGACTGCTCAGGCTGCATAGTGGGGAACTGCGTAGCTGAACGGGGGGAAGTGTCGCGTGACGCTCGAGTGCGCATGGGACGAAAAGGTAAAACTGACACCCTGCTCGACTACTAGAGTCGAGACTGCATTCGCGCGAAGCCTAGATTGGCTGAGCGCGAAAGCAGAGAGTGCCTAGGCTCGTGGCTAGCTACGGCTTATAGGGCGCGGGCTAGCTAGAGCTGACCGTTGGGGAAGTCGTTGGTCGTTGGCTGCGTCTCGCTGCTCGGGCAAGGTGGTTGCCCTGCAGGTGAGACGCGCCGATATTAACGGTAACAGTAACCGCTAGAGTTACTGTCCCGTACACATGATATTGGATATGCAAACCTCTAGATTCAAATCAATCTGACCATAATATTCTTTATATTTGATATGAAATAGCACCAGTACTATCGCTGTCTCTCGGAAACTGTCTCTGGTCGGCAAAGCAGCTCATCAACAACGGCACACTCGGCACCGACGCCTTTCGCAGCGCCCATTCTACCTAATCAACCTCCAGCACGGCGCGCGTCTCAACGAGAAGTAAGACTAGAGACAAATAGTAAGCTTAAACATTTTCCTGGATATTTGCAAGAATTACAGCATGGCGCAACGAAACCCTATCGGTATGGTAGCCATCGGCGCCGCGGCGCTCGGGGCCGGCCTACTCGCGGGCTTCAAGTTCGCGTCGTCAAAAGCACTCCGCTACACGCCGCCCCGTGTCTGGAAAGAAGTGGGTATCCGCACCAAGCACGGGAGAAATCGGGCCACAGCTGGAGCACAGCAGAAGGGGGAGCTGCCTGTTGGTGCGCACAGTATCCAGCTGCACTCGCTGGGTACCCCCAATGGCGTGAAGGCAACGATAATGCTGGAGGAGATCATCGAGTGCGGGGCGTACCCGGACTTCGAATACGACGCCTTCATGCGCGGCATCGGCGGCCCGCAATTCGACTCTGGCTTCGTTGAAATTAATCCCAACAGCAAGATCCCCGCGATGCTAGATCGCAGCGACCCGGCCAAACCTGTTCGCGTCTTTGAAAGCGGCGCCATCGTAATGTACCTCGCTGAGGTGCTGCCGCAGTTCGTCAACCACCGTCGTCGCGCCTCGCCCTGTCGTAGTGTCTTTCTCTGTGCATAGTAATTATGCGCGTAGTATCATATGTTTTGCATTTATCTTATTTTCCACCTATACCATGTTTCTCGCACGCAGAAATATCCCAAGACGGGATTGTTACCCGCCGACTCGGCAACGCGCGCTGAGTGCATGAGTTGGGTGTTTTGGGCCATCGGGTCACCGCCGTACCTCGGCGGCGGACTCGGCCATTTCTACGCCTACGCGCCCAAGAACCCGACAGCCGGTTACTTGGAGTACCCCATCGACCGCTTCGCAATGGAAACCAAGCGCCAGCTGAGTGTCCTGGACAAACACTTGGCCGACAAGTAGGTGGAGCGCCGAACTATGTTCCTTTTCTCTGTCATCATTAATGCATGTATCGCTGTTATTCTTTGCACTTAAATTTCCGCTTTATTATTCTTTATCCTGGTATTTATTTTAGAAATTTTTATTAATAAAATACGGAAATAAGTAATATTTTCAAATTACCGTTGATGTTACGGCATGATGCAGTGCGAATCAGTACCGGCGTATTTAAGGTAGGTATTGAGAATAAGTACACTAGTGCCAGCGCATTTTCTTTTAATTATTCATTGCGGGCTTCCCTTGTAATTTAAAATAAACTCTACATTTCATTACTAAATCATTGATTTTTTGTCGTATTTGGAATAGAAAGAAGTACCGTAGAGACGAGAACTTGAATTGGGGAGGGGAGTGACAAGAGGGTCACGAAATCAATGACACGGCAAATGGATGGACTGCCTTGTGTACAGACTAAGCAAAGAAGAAACGGGAAAACACAAAAAAACCCGCCCTTTCTTCGCGGCTTGTTCTTTTGTTTGTCTTACTCTCAATCAACTCATGGGAGATTTCATTCGTGTTGTTCCTTTCATTAGAAGAAATGCCATAGACAAGCGAAAGAGTGACAGCACGGGGGTCATGACTTAGATATAAGGGCAAATGGAATACCCATCGTCGTTCCTTCCGGTATCGCTGTGCAAATTAATTAAAATTTCGTAATTTCATTTACATTACTTAAGTACTGATCTACGGTAGGGACAAGTTTTGTGGATCGATAGTATCAGTTTCAAACATTCCTAACGATGACTGTCATTGTTTATGATTGTATCGGTATATATCGACCATATAGTTGTAAATGAAATGGCCGGAATGGGCTCTCTTTATTCAATTACATACGTTTATTTCAGTTTTGATCCTACTTTGGGCCTATGATACCCAATTTGTCACGATGTAACAGTCAGAAGAATATCATGCGGAAAAATGCGTCAATGCGATTTTTTGCACGTGGAATGTCATCGAAAAGTCATCTCTCATTTTCAATAATTGTAGAATTGAAGTGCGCCCGAACGTGGAACCAAAAAATGCTGCAATATTCTTCAGATTTTCATTAGTTACACATTTAATTCTGGCGATTGGAAGCTAAAACTTGTCTTCTCTCGGCAATCATGCGATCCGCTTTCATGCATTTCCCTTGCGGTTCCCTCAGTACTTCAACTCGTTAACGAAAATATTTTGTCATTCGCGAATGACTTATCATTATCCGTATTATAAGCAATATGATTTATTTCAATCGTCTTATTGATATGGCGTTTTCTTATTTAGATTTGTATTATCATTTAACGCAGGACCTACATGTGCGGAGACATCTACACAATTGCCGACATTCTGGTTTGGCCATGGTACGGTGCGTTGGTCCTGGGACGCATGTACGGCGCGGGCGAGTTCCTAAGCGTGGACGAGTACATAAACCTGAAACGGTGGGCGGAGCACCTCGAGTCGAGCCGACCCGCGGTGAGGCGCGGGCGACTTGTGAACCGGTTCTCGAAGGAGCGCCGCTTCCCGGGCGACGCGAGTAACCCGTTGTACGCCGACCTCCCGCTTTTACCGGAGCGACACAGCCGTAAGGATTGGGAGCTGACGGACGAGGAAAAGGCGCAACAGGCGACATCCGCATAGGAAATTATCGTCTTTGGCGCGGGCCATAACCTCTTGAACCTTGCATACACGATCAGTATGGAAAGCGATTTACGCAGACGCAATACAATCACGGTCCCTCAAATAGAAACAACCAACTTGCGGCTTGGTGTCAAGTCGAAGGAAGTGGAGCGTTGCAACGTAGCGACAACTCTACATAGGCTCATTATACCAGTGTCCAGTATACAATTGTGTCAAGTTAGTGCATGTACTAAATACATCTAGAATAGTTTGCAAGATATGTATGGATGTAAATCAATAATTAGTAAGTATTACTTACAATAGTGTGCCAACGGTAACGAGATGCATGCGTCGCCAAGTCGGAGGCGTATACCTTGGCGGGCCTTTATATTGACGTTTTTTGTGTGTCAACTATCGAGGAAACGCGGAGGCGGAGGATGATATCAACATTTCACCTTGACGTATCGCTGCGGAAGCGAGGACAAACTACGCACATGTTGTCTTGTTGTTTAAGCGCGCGTGTTTTTGAACTTTTGTCTTCTGGTTTACAAGTAGCCACTCGTGTATCTACATGTTTTCATTCATCGTTAGATTTACCCGAGGGTACGTTTTGCCTAAAATATTAGCTTGCTTACACTATTTGGCCATAAGACCACGACAAGCATGGCATGGAGAAACATGAGCGTTAATTATGGGTTGGATGGGTGGGTTGCGCGAGCCAGATGGGCGAGCGCAAAGCAAAGAGTGCCAGTGCTCGGGGGTTGCACTGGCTTAAGGGTCGCCGCTACCTAGTGTTGCTAGAGGCATGGCTGGCGTTGCGCGAGGCGTTTCACTAATCATGGAGGGCTACCTCGAGGTCTGGGTAAGACGCAACGCTTTTACATTAACGCTTAACCGCTAAGGTGCGTTCTCTCACACATGTAAGTAAGTTTTCAAACCTCTATATTTAAAACAATCTGACTATTTACCTGAGGGCACGTTTTGCCATTATTTCAAAATCCGAAGGCTTGCGCAGTCTAGTCTTAGTGAAGCGGTGGGGTTGGGACGAGCCAGCCGAAGTACTGCCACGCCGTTGGAGATGGGGCATGGTGGGGACGATGTATTTTCCTTCAATCACAAAAAAATTCTTGGCCCATCCATCCATGTATTTGACGACGTGGAGTGGGGCTCCGATGCAGCTAGCAGCGGAGGCGGCTCCTTTGCGGAGATTGTGCGATGTCCATTTGAAACCTTTTGGTGGGGCGGTTCCAACGGTGGTGTAAGCTTCGAGGAGCCAAGCGGAGAGAGTTGCAACCGCTTGACAGTTCATAAATTTTCGTAAGGGGCGAAGCTCCATATCGCGGTTGGTGGGGGGCTAATGTGGAATTTTGTGCAGTGGGCGATGCGTTGTGTGCAATACCATTCTAGTAGGTCAGCAAGGGCGGGGTTGGCGTCGATAGGGATAGCCAAGATTGGTTTGTCGGTCGCGTCGCGTCGCTGGGCGCCATTTTCTTTCCGGATGAAGAGCCAAACTTGTCGAGAGGGTCGATCGACAGTTAGATCATGGGTTAGGCAGCGGACACCCGATTCCGCTCCGCAGAAAAGCGCGTAGATTGTACACACCGCCAACACTGCCCAGAATGTGGCGATGTTGTGTCGTGTCGGCGGTGTCCATATGAAGTGTTTGCGGAGCTAGGCTGCGGCGTCGAGCAGGGCGAGGGCTTGGGGGGTTGGTAACGGTAGGCGTGAGTTTGCCACTAGTAGTCGTTGTTGATGCATTTCGAGTCCGCGTCGAGCGTCTACGAGTAGTTCGCCGACGGCTATCGGCTGTTGTTGGTGGTCGCGGAAGAACTTGTTTACCGCCGAGTAGTACTATTACAATGAAGTTGCAACGACGGTTCCTTGTAGCCCGGGCCATGCGGTATAGCGGACGATTGAATACGTGGTGGCTTGCTTGGGGTGAATGCCTTCCTCGTGGCAGAATACGGCGTACTTGCGCATACCCATGTCGTAGTTTGCGTCAATTGTCGGTGCGAGAGAGCTGCTCAAGAAGTTGAGCGCTGTGGTCCCGATGTGGTCGGTTCAAACATCGTGCTTAGTGGTAGTCGTGGTAGTTGTTCACGGCGCGTGGGCATCGGGTTCGCGGAGCTGGTAGCGGGTTGGGCTTGGTCGTAACGGTGGGTGGTAGGCAAGGGCGCGCAGGTCGGCACTTGTTAGACTTGTAGTCCGTCGAGTGCGTCCTATTGCGCCCCGGCGTGTGTGTAGCCTAGCTGGAGTGGCAGCCGAAAGGCCACGACTCTCCTCCTCATCGTCCGACCCCAGCGCGCGAGCCTTGCCGTTCGGGGAAGAAAAGGTCGCGTGTGGCGGGGTAGTGGATAGTTTCGGTAGCCATGATGTATAGTTGTTAGAACCATGGCTTGTAGGGCCAATAGGTTGCAATGACGGTAGCTGCCGCCGTACACTGGTGCACCTTTGCGTAGAGGGAGGGCAGTGGGGCCCACGGGGGATTGTTGTAGTTTGCTTCGCGTTGCCATGCGGCGTCCGGTAGGTGTAGGGAGTCGATGTCCTCGCATGCGGGGTCGCGCCATTTGGCGTTGAAGCGGAAGAGCTGCGTGTTCTCCATTGATTCGAAGCGGTCGATAGAGTGTGGTCCCCACTCGGCCTCTAGGTAGCTGAAAATCCGAGGGTTTAGCTGCCAATCGTCGCGGTCGAGCTCCCGGTTCTCTGCTCAAATGTTCGTTGTCGAGAGGATGTACTTGGGTCGGATGCTCATGTTGTTGACGTCGAGTAAGTGTCACAGCCTCCGTGATTCTGTCCTCATTACGGGGGAACGTGTAGTTAGCTTGGACAACGTAGCCACGACTGGTGTGTTGTCTTCGTGTAGCAAGACGTTGCGATACCGTAGTAGTGGAAGAAAAGATTCGATTGCCAGTCGCACGGCTCGTAGCTCTTTCCATGTGATGTGTTGTTGCCGGTCGTCGTCGTACCAAAACCCGCGAGCCTGGAAGTTGGGGTTGTCGTTCAACCAGGCGCCCCATCCGTAACCGCTTGAGTCCGCGTGGAGGTACGCTGTCTCGATGGGTTGTAGATTCATCGCCCGTTGTGCTGGTCGGGCACTACCCGCCACCACTCGAGGTCTCGTTTTAGTTGGTGTGTCATGCGGACTCGACCTCCCCATCCGTGTCGCGTAATCAATACGGAGTGGAGTTCGCGAAGAAAGAAACGCGCTTGCGCGATGGCGAGGTAGAGAAACTGCGCTTTCCCTGCGAAAGCGGCCAGCTGTCTAGCGGGTAGCCATCGGGCGTTGCGCGTTGCACGACCGAGTAGTGCTGAAGCTTATTTGGCGAGGGTCTTAAGTTTGTCGATGGGGGCTCGAAACACGCCGTTCCGGAGATCGATTGTGAGGCCGAGATGGTCGCCCACCTGCGTGGGTTCCCATAGGCCTTTCTTGGGGTTGCGATGGAGGCCGAGTCGGTGTAGCAACGCCTCGACGCGGTCGCGTTGGAGTAGTATTGCTTCGCGCGAGTGGGCCATGAACATGAAGTCGTCCATGTGGGGTAGTAGTCGAGTCCCGCGCCGCCGGATGTTGCGCAAGAGTCTTCTCGATGATTTGTGAGGTGTACCCGTCCTTGCGGTCGGGGGCGCAGCTCGACGCCGGAGGTAGTTCGTGAACGCATATGTTAGCTTACAAAAATAGTAGGCGGACCCGTAACAACCCCGGAGGCACGCGAGGCGTAAGAGTTCGCCTCTGTAGTTTACCGTGAAGAAGTCGCGGTCTTCCTCTCTGATGCCGAGTGTATAATAACCGTCCGTTAGGTCTAGCGAGACGAAGAAGTCGCTAGGGCGGGACAGGTGGCGGAGGTGCTTAAGTGTTTTTGAACTTCGCGCAGTAGCTATTGAGTTCGGGTAAGTCGATTATCAAACGCCACTTGTTAACGCCGGGCTTGGGGACGAGAAACATGCGGGGGACGTAGCGGGTGTTGTGGGCGTACTCCTAGACTCCGCATGCATCGTATCGTGGAAGTTCCGTCGATAGCTGGGGTTGGGTGGCGTCTTTCATTGAGAACCGTGGTTGAGTGATTTGGGACGTAGGCCGTTTTGAAATTGGGCCCGCACGCCATGGCGGATCCAATTCACGATTTGACCACTCGCACCGATAAGCTCCCACTCCCGCCATCTCAGCCGCACGCGGTGACGCATGTACTTAAATGAAGGGGAGCAAGAATCGGCGTGGCGGACCACACCATCACTTCTTCGTGGGTGGTCTGGTCCCGTCGCCGGGCTTCGTTCCGGTAGCAATTGATGTTGTTGATGCATCTGCGGCCTTGCGTTTGTCCGCTGCCGCTTTCTTGGCCTTGGCGTCTTGTCCGGGTGGCTTGTCAGGCGTTGCCTTCGCGAACGTTGCTCTAGCTGCTTCCTTGCCGGAGGCATACATGCTAACTTCGAGCGTTGTGTCAAGGAACGCATGGCGTAGCTCATCCACTGGGCCGGAGACCGCGGTAGGGCGTGGGCGGCAGAAACGCTCGTGTGCGACTTCGGCGAACACTCGGTCCGAATCCGAGCTCATTTGTCCGCCCTTTGTGAGGCGGAGGAAGCCCAATCTAGTACGGGCGGTCTCCTCCGTTGCTGAGTGGGTGCGATGACCTGCTCTAATGAGGGCAACGGCTGCCGCCTGCTCCGTTGATAGAGGAGGGCCGGCTGACACCGCGTCCATGCCCTCGCTTATTGCTGCGTTGGTGGAGCTGTCGAAGAAGGCATAGCAACCTATGTAGAAGTACTCGTTGTACCCCGCTTGAGATATCTTGTCGTTAAGGAAACGCGCCGTGTCGTCCGTCAGCGTCCATAGGCGGGGCTCGTCAATGTCACGCGTGGGGGGCGTTCTAGGCCGGCATGAATTACTGTTCCGTACGCGGAGAAGTCGACGAATTCAGGCTCGAGAAGTTCGGAGTCGTCGTTTAGCATGTCGATAGGTGGCTCTTGGGCCGCCTTACCACCCTCAATCGCAATTGTCGCGTCAAGGGGAATGGACTACTGTTGATTCGCGGGCAATTTGGAGCCCGCTAAGCGCTGAAGTTGTGAATGTTAGGCGGTGTTGGACGCTTATATCTGCTCAGATTACCGGAGTTCGAGGGCCGAAACTGCAATTTGAATATATTCGGTAGTACGATGTTCACTGTCAAAGGGTAGAGCGTGGATTCCGTGAGCGGAGGCAGATTGCTCAGGCTGCATGTTGTTAAACGGCAACTTGGAAGTTTGAACGAGAGGAAGTGTCCCGCGACGCTCGAGTGCACATGAGGCAATGTGAAATGACACCTTACTCGACTACGAGAGTCGAGACTGCAATTGTGCGAGCCAAATGGGCGAGCGCAAAGCATAGAGTGCTAGTGCTCGGGGGTTGCACCGGCTTAAGGGTCGACGCTAGCTAGTGTTGCTCGAGGCAAGGCTTGGGGCGTTGTGCCGGGCGTTTCCCCAATCATCGAGGGTTACCTCGAGATCTAGGTAAGATGCACCGCTTTTATAGTAACGCTTAACCGCTGGGGTGTGCGTTTTGTCACATATTTAGGTAACTTTTGCAAAACTCGAGATTTAAAACAATCTGCCCATATATATTGAGTCGCCGGAGACCTTAACCTTAAACACGGCCTCCCCTCCCCCATCTGTCACCTTGACTCCTCCGCAGCCCTTTCCTTCCAATGGGGACGTTGCCAAGAACTCACCAACATCTACTCCATTGCTTCCTCCCTCGCCAAACTACACTCCAACACATTTGACTTTTATACCATACTAACAAGTAACGAAGTCGATAACTTCTATATCCAGCCAATGGATTAACCTCTCTAACAGAGGCTCACCCCCACATCCGGGCACACCCCACCACTCTTTACTCATACTCACCTGGCAACACTCCCACTTTGGACTCTTACATCTAACCGACACCTTTGCTACATGGATTGACTCCCTTCACCACCCCCCCCCCACCATCCCTTCTTACTCGCTCACTCTCACCCCTCGCCTCCTGGAACTCTTCTCCCCCCCCCCCCCCCCCGGCTCAAGAGGCGGTACCCTTCGCTTACTAAACCCCCCTCAACAAAACGACACATCTCTCTCATGGTCGTGCGGAACCCACGTCCTCCTACACACATACTTTATCCTCACAGCACCCGCCGATCAAGACTATAACCCCCTTATTTCGACCCCCGGACCACTGTCTAGTCACTACACTCACGCTTATGGCACCACACTTTCCGCTCCACTCCCATGCCCGTCGGGCGCATCACCCCGGACCCCCCAACCCTTCCTCCGACCCCTCCCCTCCCCCTAAAGCCAGCCCCCCATCGACTCTCCCCACCCCTCAACCCCCCTCCCCTCCCCAATTATCCCGCACCATATAGCCCAACCCCTCCACCTCATCAACCTCAACACCCGCGGCCTCTACACATCCATCCTTGACGTCGAACACCTCACTACCACACACCACCCAGACGTCCTCATCCTCACAAAAACCAACCACGCGACCCACAAATCCCGCTGGCGTATTGCCCTCCCCCAATACCTTCTCAATAGTTCTCGTCCACACCACTCACATGCGCCCCAACCCAATGCATGCGTTCTTTTCGCGGAACGCAAGACCGCCTTCCACTCCGCCACTGTCATAACACCGCCAACCCACCTCATTCCCTTCATTGCTGGACTATCCCTCATCCCACACTCATGCACCCCCTACCTCCTCCTCGGTGTCTATATGCCGCAATTGCACGACCCCCAACTAACCCGACTGACCCGACTAACCCGACCCTCAACCCCGAACTAACCCACGCAAAAGTCGCAGCGTGGGGTCTCCGCCTCGCCGACGACCACCCATCCCACTGCGCCATATGGGGCCGACTTCCAGACGACCACCACCCAAATTACCGGTAACCCCGCCCTCACCTCCCTCCTAATCTCCCACCTTCATCCCCTCCATCCCCCCATCCCCACCTTCCCCCGCAGCGGCGGCTGCCTAGACCACTGGCTCTCCACACCCTCCTCGCTCTTGAGTCTCTCCCCTGCCGCCACCTCAGTCTTCTCATTCCCCTCCCACTTCACCGACCACTCGGCCGTCCACCTCGTCACACCGGCCCCCTCCACCCTCATCGCCCACGCCCCAGCCCCCACACACTCCCCACACACACCCCACTCCACCCGTAAATTCACTTTTAAACTTCCCCTCTCACATGACCACATCAAAGAGTACCAGTTTAGCACACCATACCTCATCAACCAAACTGCCACCCTTCACGCTGCAATCCTCAACACACCCACATCCGCCGTCTCCACCGACGCCCTCGACACTCTCGCATCGCAATTCACTACCCTCCTCTCAAACCACATGGCCCACGCAGCCACCATCTTGCCCCTTCTCCCCCCGAAGAACCCCCGACCCCCCAACACGTCCCCGGACCTCACTTGGCTCACAAAAAATCCAGCAAACTCATTAAAAAACTCCGCCGATGTAGCATCAACCGCGGCCCCTTTCCCCTCGCCCAAGCTCTCTTAAATACGACCGACTCATCCCCCCTAACACCATCGAACACAAATGTCAAGCACGCATCCGCCACCTCCTCCGCCCTACCACCGCAAACAAATTGAGCAAAATAAAAGCCCCCACCAATACGGCCTACGACGCTTGCCCGAAATCCTTCCAACGACACTTGAAAATGGCCTCCTCCCACGGCCTCCTCCCTCACAGCCGCGCATCCTCGACCCTACATAAAATTACTCGACCTCACTGCCCAAACCGCTTCGTCATAGAACCCCGCGCAGGGACTAGATCCGGATCCTACGGATCCGCGAATCCGCGAGACTTCTCGGGTTCGGACTCGGTCTCGTGGGTCCGGACCCTAGAATCACATGTAATCGCGGGATCCGGACCCTAGAATCACAGGTAATCGCTGGATCCGAACCCTAGAATCACAGGTAATCGCGGGATCCGAACCCTAGGTTCAGTAGGTAATCGCGGGATCCGAACCCTAGAATCACAGGTAATCGTTGGATCCGGTATCAGTTATTGTAAGTAATCGTTGGATCCGGTACCAGTTATTGTAAGTAATCGTAGGATCCGGTACCAGTTATTGTAAGTAATCGTTGGATCCGGTATTCATCGTACTTTAATGGATCCGCGGTAATCGCGAGTACCTCATCCTCGCAAAACGATGTGGAATCGCGATACCCAATCAATACTCACGATTCCGAGTATCTCACGATTCTGTGGTTGCCCGAAGTGACACGCTGTTTTTTTGGGAGGTATTTGGCAATGCAAATCTGCTGAGGTGTATGTCTAGGATTGGTTCAATAGCCTTGATTGTTGTCATTCCGCAGCCTTGAATCGATTGTAGCCCACCCAAGGGCCAGTGAAACGGTGCGTACGCGCTTGAAATCCACCATAATCTGGTTGTCTTTAAAAAAAATGAAATGGTTGTCTTAAACATGTTTTCATCCATATTTTGTGCATTTAATGTTCATTTGGTGGACTCGCACTGGCCATGCAATAAACCATTTGGCATTCCTTGTCACATCATTTGTGAAAAATGCTACTGCATCGGAATCTGTTTCCATGTGATGGCAAGTGTCTTTTTTGAGCCGGAGGGCTATAAACTCACATACGTTGCTTGTGGCACTTGCCGGAGGGACCAAAAGCTTTGCCAAATTGTATGGGATAGACTATAAAGTACTAAATAAGTGTGCAGCGGGCAGAAAGTATGGGAAGTGAATTGTACGTATGTACTGTATGGGATCCAAGCATGAGCAGGCGCATAGAACTAGTAGAGATGTAAAAATTTAATTTGCAGTACAAATTTCCCCCAAAATGCGGAATTTGTATCAATTTGCATGAGTACTTCGAGTACTTGTTGGAATCGCGAACCCAACGAATCCAACGGAACCAAAAATTTAGAAGTACTCATGTACTCGGTTCCGGAACCGAAAATACAGGTACTCGCTGGATCCGAACCCTAGTGCCTTGGGGATATGTGTATGATAAGTACTACATTTGTATGACTAATCGTACACCAAAGTCTCGTTAAAAACGGGTCAACCCCACGTGAGGAAAAGTTAGTACTTCGTCAAATTTTGGCAGCGTGTATCTGAGGGTGCTCTCTGCTTAACTCCGTTGACTCAGAACCTGGGGTGGTGCGGAAGCGGTTCAAACGTGCAATTTGCCGAGATCGCATGTCGGCGACCCACCACCACCACCTTGAGGAAGACCGTAACGACAGGAGCGCGCGTCTCCGCCCGTAGAGCCCCCCTTCAGCCCCTAAATGATGGTGCACAACGACAACAACGTGACGGAACCTACGGGATAGTCGGCGAGTCTATCGGTGAAGGCCTGTGGGTGGTAATTTGGGATAGCATGCCGCCGAAACACGAGTCGGCTCGCGCTTTTCGCGTCGAATCCGACAACGCTTGCCGTTTAACCCCAGCACCAACACAAACCAGCAACGCACAACGCGTTGAAGTGCGAATGCCCTTTCAACCCCCCCGGCCAACGGTGTAAATTCCCGGTGCAGTTACGGAGAGTGCGTTACTAGTACCAATTATTACAAGGTCGGTAGTGAGTGATACCGGTCCGCCGACTATCGAACCCACACTACCTATCGACCTTATGTCGTGGGGGTCCTCCGCTAACTCCAGCTCCAGCGACACATCGCCACCTACCGAGGTGGGGGAGATACCCGGCAACACCAGCGAAGCCCTCGATATGGAGGTCGGCTTGTCCGACGACGATGGCGACCCCGCTCTCCCCGACGATACCGTCGAGGACGCCGTGTGGGTCCCACCCGTACCTGGCGACACCGTCACATTACGTCAACCAAGGAAAATAAACCCAATACCGAGGATGCTCGTGGGTTTCATATCAGCGAGCACCGTGGGTTTCTCCTTCCTGTCATTTCTGTGTGAAGCTATGGGCAAGGTCAACGATCGTGTCAACCGTACAGCGCGTCTTAGTCGGTCATTAGCTTGTGCGGGGGCGTTTGTTAGGTGCGAGCTTGTAAGCCATGAGGTGAATGTTGCATCGAAATTGCTCAAGGTCCGCCATTACTTTATCATTTTACCCCATGATATGCTCAACCTCATAACTCACGGAATTGGTGTGTTTTCGTACTTGCACCGAAGGTAGATTGGCACACACACAGTTTGACACACCGTGTGTGTGTGTGTGTGTGTGTGTGTGTGTGTGTGTGTGTGTGTGTGTGTGTCAGTGTGTGTCAGTGTGTAATGTGTGTGTGCCTGTGTGTGTATGTGTGTGTGCGTGTGTGTGTGTGTGTGTGTGTGTGTGTGTGTGTGTGTGTGTGTGTGTGTGTGTGCGTGTGTGCTTGTGTGTGGGTGCGCGCGCGCGCCAGTGTGTGTGCCAGTGTATGTGTGTGTGTGTGTGTGTGTGTGTGTGTGTGTGTGTGTGTGTGTGTGTGTGTGTGTGTGTGTGTGTGCCAGTGTGTGTGCCAGTGTGTGTCAGTGTGTATTTGTGTAGGTGTGCCAGTGTGTGTGTGTGTGTCACTGTGTATTTGTGTCTGTGTGTGCGTCTGGGTGCATGTGTGTCAGTGTGTGTGTGAGTGTATCAGTGAAGGCTGTAATCATAATCATTGTCTCCACGCAATAAGCACAGCTGTTATATCATTATCCGGCCGGCAGACTTCATAAGCAATGTTTGCATCGCGCATGGTCGCGGTTGATGCAAGGTGGTGCGATAATATAGATTACTTTTCAAAGGGGATGCTCGCGTTTATCCAGTGTTTACAGGTAGTATGCACAACCACATATGTCCTAGCAACTTCACCATACAGTCGGAACAAAAGACTGTTGGTTCCGACTAGCGACTACATTACCCGGTATTTGCGCTACCGACCGTTGGAAGCTAATCAAGTTCCACGTCTCCGCTTCCCACCCCTACTCAGCTCTAACTATCAAGAACTTCGCTGAGATTTTAAGTAAGACTTTGATCTACAACGGGCTACAAGATCACGCTGTGCCGGCCCAACGTCGGGGAAGGGCATTATCCGTACCTTTGGCCGAACCGAAACGGATCCTCCAAGACGAGCGCGCCCACGTCCCCGGTAACTTGGGCCGCTCCAAAAAGGGCCGAAGCAAGCAAGCTCGCTGCCTCCGGTGCTACCGCGACGAGGGTGTCGTTCACTAGACGTCTTTTTACTGCGTGCAGTGTGAGATTCCCTTGTGTATGCCCGGCTCCCGCTACAGCCGCTACTGCTTCGAGCACCACATGCGACTAGCCCCGGTCGCCCTTGGCAACATGAAGCGGGTCCGCACGGAATAAACACGCCCCACTGCTCCGCCCCCGCTATCCAATATCCTTCTCGCCTACACTGTTAGGCGGGCGTGGTGATATCATACCGTAGGATAGGGATGGTCGCTCGCTCAGGAGCGCGAAGTCGGTTGTACAGACGAGATTGAGCTTAGGCGTGTCTGCCGCTACTTAAGATATTCACTGACTGTACTTAGCGGTATTTAACAGAAAAAGTACAGATTATGAAATCGCGTAATCATACAGGCCGGTGTATGATATATCATATCATACACATATCCCCGAGGCACTAGAATCACAGGTTATCGCTGGATCCGAACTCTAGAATCACAGGTAAGCGCTGGATCCGAATCCTAGAATCACAGGTAATCGCGGGATTTGGACCCTAGAATCACATGTACTCGGTGGATCCGAACCCTAGAGTCACAGGTAATCGCGGGATCCGAACCCTAGAATCACAGGTAATCGCGGGATCCGGATCCCCTTTTTAGAGGTACTCACTAGTTCCGGATCCTTAAAAATCAAGTACTCATGGATCCGAACCCAACAAAAAAATGGCGGATCCAGTCCCTGACCCCGCGGGGACACCTCCCTCACCCTCGCCGACATGATAACCCGCGATGAATTCGATAAAACGATGAACTCACTTGACACTGGCAAGGCCCCCGGCCCCGACGGTATCCCTAACGAAATCATAAAATTCCTACCCCTCGCGACCCGTTCCGCCCTCTTTTCCCTCCTCTCCCTCCTCGCCCACAATGCCTACACCCCTCCCGAATGGTGCCATAGCACCACATGCATCCTACATAAAAATGTGACCCCACCCTCCTCGACAACTACCGCCCCATCGCCCTTGTGAACAACCTTCTTAAACTTTGGACCGCACTAATCAAAGATGCAGGCTCAAAATACGCCGAAATCCACGGCATCCTAAGCGACTAGGAGGACGGATTCCGGAACCACCGCAGCATACACGACGCCTTGTCTTTCATCATCATGTCCTCCATCTCCACCCCAACCCCACTCACCCCATCACTTACCCCCTCCCGGAACGCATGACACTAACATACTCCCCCACTAGAGGAGAACTTGCTTGGAATTGGTAGGACTTCGTATACACATGCGGCTCCAAGAAGGGAAGCCCCTCCCCTCTTGGAGCGGCCGCCACTCACCCCGCCTCGGACACACGCATCAAAATTCTGGTGAACTCTACCCCTCCCTCACATACCATCAACCGCGCGGAACTAGCGGGCATCGACATAGACCTCCAAATAGGCCACACCCACCTCCTTACAGACAGTGCGTGCTACCTCCGCCTTATACAAGGCTACATGAGCTGCCCATCCGCCTACCGTCACGACATTCACCGCGACACACTCTTCTCCATCACACACACCCTCAAAACTCGCTGCGAGTCGGGCATCAACACTCACCTTGGCAAAATCAAAGCACACCGCCACTCATTAGGCAACGACCTCGCAGACACACTCGCTAATCAAGCTGCGAACGGACACCCACCTAACACAACATACACCACAGGCTCAAACGTATCCATAGGCCACTAGACCTGGCCATACACCCTCATGGCCTCATCCCACAAGTCCTACGGGAACCCATACCCCACAGATACACCAACCTCAAAACGGATGCACACACCCACAGCACCAAACACACACACACAAAAACACACACACACACACACACACACACACACACACACACACACACACACACGCACGCACGCACACACACCCCTCTCACACACACCACCAAACAAGGTGCCCTCCTCGCCCGCGCCGCGGAGGACGGCGTCGACTTCACATTTCACAAAAAACACACAACACTCACCAACATACAATTCACTCACAAGCAAGAGTTCATGTGGGGCGTACACAACACCCGCCTCCTCACCCACAACTCCACCCTGCGTTGCCCCATGTGTGGCCAATTCACTAGCAACGGCCACATGGCCGGTAACTGCCCCACCATGTCTGGACTAAAACATGACCGCCACAACAACGCGCTACAGCTCCCACTCTCCCTCATGGAACGCCACTATGGCGGACGATGGGAGACCATCACAGCGGACTTCAATAACAAACCCATCAACTGATTCGCATCCACCACACCCACCCACACCCCTCTTGATTGTCATCCCCCTCACCCCACCCACATGCCCACCCGCCTTGTTGCGGCTGACGAAGGCCTCTCGCCCGACTCCCTAACCTCGTGCCCTGCCATACTCCCCACCGAGTTTCTCCCCCCCCGCGCTGCGACCCCCGACACACAAACCCGACTTTATCCGCCTCCTCGAACCTCGATACGTCGGTCACACAAACGGTCGCCGCCAATACTCCTCGATTAAAAAGATATAGAAGGGGAATGGAAGTATTGCACGGACCACAACCTCTCCCACACAGCCCAAATGATTCGCGCCAAATACGCCCCCCTCACCAATGCCATCCGCCAACACTAGCTAGGTACCGATGTCGACCTCCTTCCCATCGTCATGAGCCGCACGGGTACACCGTACTCATCTACCATCACAAGTCTCACCTCTCTTCTCACCCTCCGCATAGCCCCCCTAACAAACCGATCTCGAAAGCTCGACTCGACACATCGCGCATCATTACTCACCTCTACGCGCACACGGTCCAATGGCTGCATCATCTCCTACTCATATTCTGCATCAAATCCCGCACGACCACTCGCCGCGCCTCCACACACTACACCTACTCACGCCCCTAACTGCACGCCGCCATCACCCCGCAGCGCACACTCCCCGGGGGGGGGAGTAAAACCCCCGTACACCCTGTGGAGGGGTTGGATTTAGGTGGTTAACGGTCTAGCCCTGACTTTTACGTTTCCTGTATGGCATTATTGGGAGGGCCCAGAGACAGCAACCGGCGCATACGGTACTTGTTGTAAACCGGCGCATACGGTACTTTTTGTAAACAATTTCAATTTCAATTTCAATGCGAGTCGCCGGATCGCCGTTTTTTTTTCTGATTGATACATATTGCAGTAATAAAATGGCGCGCGAGCGACGCCTGATGGGCGGAGGCGGAGCACTGCTGAAGCCATCCATGCGGCGGTCAGAAGACCTGTACACGTACCCGGAGTGGCAATAGTACAATTGTATACTGCTGGCCAATGGGGCTGCTTGTAGTACTGCAGTATGTCTACTGCCCGTGCGTACTTACTACGTACCACAGGGTACAGGTACCCGTACCTGTAGTAGCAGCGTCGCTGCATATATATCCGTGCGCGATGATGAATAATCGACCCCCCGATGATGGCTTCCTGTTCCTGGGGCTTATGTTTTTTTCCTCCTTTCTTCTTTTTTGCTTGCCCGTTGGTGGCCTCCACTGCTTTTTCTTGTAAGACATTTTTATAAATAATCGACCCCCAGAAATATGGTCATATTAGTAATATAGAGGTTTGAATTACAGGGCTAAATTACGAAGTAACCGGCGTTACCTCCGTTACATGCGTTACCTCCGACGCTACATCTCCCTAACGGTTCAAGCGCCCAAGCGCGCACGGACAGTAAAATGTCCGCACCCTATATAACACACCAGCAGCGATTGTGTGTCCACCTTCTGCCTTTTGCGAGAGCTATCGCTCACGCAAACGGCATCGTGGCTCTTGCTAGCCACGCAAGATGTTGATCACTTGAGTCTCCTGCACGACGCACGAAAACACACTCCTTCAGTCCAAATGGCAGACCGCCTGGTATTGCCTACTGACCTCTACGTTGCGCCCGGTGACGCGCCGGAACAGCAGCCAGACCAGCTGCAATTGCTAACACAGATTGTGCAGCAGTTAGCAGCCTAGGTCGCAACTCTATCCGTCGCAACCGCGTCAACAAAACCAACTACTTCAGCCATCCCCACAGCCGACTCCGACAGCGCTGCGGGTGGACGACTCGAGCTCGACGCTCTACCAACTGACAGTAAAACCACCCCTCTAGAGTACATCGACCCTAGAGAGTGGTCTGAGTTCGCGTCCCTGTGACGAGTACAGTCCTGCAACAGTACATTGCATGACAATTGTACAGGTACTCGTTACGGATATCAATTCGTGCTTTTCCACAGGATGGACGTATACTCGTGGGTACGTCGCTACTGCAATATTGTAATGGTGCTGATGCTACAGTACGACCAGTACCTCCCGGTACGTACAGATATGCATAATTAATCTAACCAGCCAGATGACGCGTCAGAGCGAGCTCTCCAATGCAGAAGGAGCCGCGTCGTGAGACCCAATGCTAGGCAGGCCGCGTCTCGAGGCGGATGACGACGGTTGAGCAGCACTAACGCCTGACACGTAAGCGTAGCTTGCAGGCGTGATTAGTCTGGGCTGAAACCTACTTAAGCCCAGTGCAGTAGAGGGAGGTGACAGAACCTTTTAACAGAACCTTTTAACAGAACCTTTTAACAATTCCTTTGTTCACTTACAACATCTACTGCCCAAGTACAGCAGTGAAACATCTTTCATCAATTGCCTCTCGACAACAACATTTTGCCATCTTGCAACAACAGAACTAGACAGACTAGAACAGATTTGTGCTAGCGTTTAGCTTTCAGAGGCTAACCGCCACACTGGTTTCGGAGCTCTTTGGTCGACGCACGCTTTCGTTGCTCGTTGATCAGCTCGAAGTTGTTTACTTGAGTCGAGATGGCTTCTCTCGGAGCTGGACATTACGTGGTTTTGATAATTCACGTCGGAGGAACTAAATCGTCGGATTTGAAGTTGGTGTTTCAGCGTGAGCCTCGTTCTGGTAAAACTTGGTTCCCAGCTGGCTCCGTCTTACCTAATGAAGAGCCTGTCGACGCTGCTATTCGCGAGTTACACGAGGAGACCGGTCTTGTTCTGACATCGGATGATTTGACGCTGTTGAGTGGTGAACCTGTTAACGTTACACTACCTCAAGGACGACAGCTTGTTTACGTGTACTCGGCGTCTATTCCTGTCATGTTTGCTACGAGCAACTTACGTACACCTGCTCAGGTCGAGCAGGTTGTTTTGGAACAGTCGACAGTTAATCCGGATGGCACTTACGTCGTCCCGGAAACCATCAACATTGACGGTCTGACACTTACGCCTGCACAGACTGGGTTACTTCGTGCTAAGAAGCACAAGAGTGAATTACTTCACTTTGGTTACGTGGCTCAGTGGGAATCTTTCTATCGAGCAATGACACAACATGTTCCAGTCATGCAAGACGACACGTCTATCCCGAGACAGCTCCACATGTACCCCCGGTTTACAACGGTCGACTCTGGTTCTGTCTGGCTGCTGATTGTTGGACACATCAACCGACTGACTGGAGTAGGGCCTACAGATTTACGAGTGGGAATGCCGATGCCTACCCACAACTTAGCAGGACTATCTGTGACTCTTACGGAGACTCAGCGTAAGGCTGCAATTACTTCCCCGTACCAGGATGGTCGAGTGCCTAATGTTCTGGAGGATTGGCTTGAAGCGCAGCCTCAGCGTTTTATAATGCTTGGAATTGCAGCTAACTCGTACGATGCAGTGTTCTGGGTTACTTCACAGTTTTCTGGACACCTTGGTGGATGGTGGTTGAACCGGAAAAATCAGCCTCCAATTCCGTCTACGTACAACGAGCTTGTTGAGGAGTTACGCAAGTCGACGTTTCTTCCGAACATTCAGGACGACGCGATTAACGCTTTGATGAACTTTACGCAAGGCAACACGATAAGTTACGCAATCTACACTAAACAGTACAACGATTACTTACGTCGGTCTCGTCAAGACCTGACAGCTGAAGTGCAGTGTGTACGCTTCATTAATGGCCTGGCAAGCGATGCGCTTAAGAAACTGGCTAAGTCACACCGAGCTCAACTAGGATACCGGACTACGCTAGTGGAGCAGCAAAACTTTTTGAATAACGTCGTGACAGATTCGCCGGAATTAGGCAATGCGAGGTCTGCTGCTGGACCTTCTGCCCAGCCTACGCGCAAGCGCAACATTGAGGATCCTCTTGAGGAAGCCTCTAACGTCTGGAAACGTAACAAGGGTGGCCGTGGACGTGGCCGCGGACGTGGAGGTGGAAACAATGGTGGACGCGGTCAGACATCTCGTCGTGAAGATTTTAATTCGCTGGCAAATGCGATGACACCTGAGGAGCGCAAACGACATATGGACGAGGGACTTTGCTTCAAGTGCCACAAGAAGGGACACCGCTTGTTCCAATGCCCGGAGTTCAAAGGCAAGGCACCGATGCAACCCAAGAAACAATGATGGTGGCAAGGCTGTTCTACAAATGAACTGGAGCAGCCGGCTACATCTACTGTTCATTTGAGACACTGTTAGCGACAGAGGTCGTCGATACACCTTCGGCATCTCCATCGACTACAGTTGCGACACCTGTAACGCAAGTAGCAGGTCGTCGTCGTCAGACTAAGCAGAGACAGAGTCGTAAACCTGTAACCAGACGTTCAGTTGATTGGAAACTGGTTGACTCAGTCTTTGACCCTCTGCATGCACGATTCAACTTCACGTTGGAAGGATGTGCTGATGATGAAGGTCTAAACTCGCACGGTGACTTACCTCAGTGTTCGCCGAGTGACTCGATTCTAGACAGAGACTTGACAGGAGAACGGGTGTTCATCAACCCACCCTGGGAATTAGCTGAGCAGATTGCGCAGCATTTTGAGGATTGTCGTCGAACATCTCCGACATCTACGATGGCTGTATTTGTACTACCGAAGTGGGCGAAATTTACTCAGGTGACTAAGCACTGGAAGCTTTATCAAGAATTCCCAGCAAGGACACAGCTTTTTACACGTCAGTCACTGGAGAACCCAGCGCAACAGGAGGTGGTTGCTCCAGCCCCTTGGCCTGTACAGCTGTGGTTAGTCGACGCAGATTGTGCGTTTAACGACTCTTCGGAAGCTACAGCACCTGATCAACCCGACTCGGTACCTGTACCAACAGACGACTCGGAACAGTCCATCGCTACGTTGCAACAATTTTCCTCGCCAGCTACAGCACTACTGACTGATCTCACGGAAGCTCGCCCGTTAATTCGAACGGAGCTTACTGTGAAAACTCCTGATGGCGGACACCAAATTTCTGGATTAGTGGACTGCGCAGCGACACTTGATTTTGTGTCAGAGGACTTTGTACGACGCTTTGCTTTACAGACTCGGAAGTCTGCGAGTAAAACTCCAGTTCGACTCGCTAATGGACAACGAGTGACTTCTACGACGTCACTTTTGAGCTGGCTCGACACGAGTTTCAACGGACTTTCTACGTTTTACGTGATTTACGTACAGCTGATTTAATCCTGGGTTTACCATGGCTTGATGACGAACAGGCCTCTTTACAATTTGGTACAACCAGAATTTTTACATTGATGGACGGTACAGCAGTGGAGACTACACTCGAAGAACGACGCCCTGAGTGTCTGCTACTGTCATCTACGAAAGTTCAAAAGCTCATGCGCAAGACGCGCCGCAGCAGAGGACGTCATGCTGATTTTTACGTCATTGAACTTACGTCAGCTGCCGACCAATCACCGGACTTCCACACTGGAGAGGAACTAATAGCAGAACAACGTGACAACTTCCGGTCGTTACTTTTTGAAGACTTCCCGGAGTTACTGCAACCTGTCGACTCTCCGCCAGTAAGCCGACAGTGGGATCACCCCATTGACACAACTGGCCCGATGCGACGTCAACGTCTGAACCGACTGTCACCCGCAGAGCGCGCTGAGCTTAATCGACAGCTTAAAGACGCAGTGGAAGCTGGTTTAATACGCCCCAGCTACAGTGAATTCGGCTCGCCAATTTTTTTTGTGCGAAAGGCTGATGGCTCGCTACGTCTGTGCATTGACTACCGCGGTCTTAACGAGGTTACGCGGAAAGATGCTTACCCGCTACCGCGTGTGGATGACACACTGGACGAACTTAAGGACGCGAATTTTTACACACACCTCGACCTCGCTTCTGGATTCTGGCAAGTTCGAGTGCGTGATCAGGACGTTCACAAGACGGCTTTTCAGACCCCTGATGGCTTGATGGAATGGGTCGCCATGCCGTTTGGACTGTGCAACGCACCAGCTACATTTCAGAGGATGATGAACGACATTCTTCGCGACTTTTTACATAAGTTCGTAACAGTCTACCTGGATGACGTCTGTATCTACAGTCGAACTCTGGAAGAGCACCTGGAGCACCTACGTCTAGTGCTACAGCGATTCAAGGAGGAAGGGCTGAAATTACGCCTTAAGAAATGCTTTTTCGGATTGCAAGAAATGGAGTATCTGGGCTACACTGTGTCAGCCGGGAAAATTTCGGTTTCCACAAAGAAAGTCGAGGCCGTTGCAGACTGGCCAGTGCCCAAGACGCAGAAGGAGGTTCGCAGTTTCGTACAGTTCTGCAACTTCTATGCGAGATTTATACACCATTTTAGCGACCTTACGGCTCCATTGACGGACTTACTGCGGAAGTCCCAGCCACAGAAGGTTACGCTGACGCCTGCCTGTTTGGAAGCCTTCGAGACTCTCAAGTTACGGCTCATTTCCGCGCCATGCCTGATCCTTCCGGAGGTCAGCTCGGACGCGACGTTCACCGTAGCTACAGATGCTTCAACAGTGGGGATTGCAGCAGTCCTGTTGCAAGACCAAGGAGGCGGTCTTCAACCAGTCTCTTACTGGGCGCGTAAGCTGAATCCAGCTGAGCGTGGTAACACTTACTCTGCGTACGACTTAGAAGCTTTGGCCGTATGCGAAGCTGTCAAGCATTGGAGGTGCTATCTTGAAGGCTGTTCTAAGTTCCTTGTCGTAACAGACCACGACACACTGCGACATCTGCTCAGGCAACCGAACAACAGGCTGAACAAGCGGCAAGCAAGATACCTGCGGGATTTGCAACCGTTTGTGGGCTCGATGACACTTGCATATCGCAAGGGAGCTCTGAACGAAGCTGACCCGTTAAGCCGGCGTCCAGACTTCGTACCTCAGGCCACAGTACCCTTATTTTGGGATGGCGAGGTTCCGTCAGATCGAGAATTACGACGGAAGTCCCAGCTGCTGTTTGAAGACGCACAGTTAAATTCACTGACTGTTAACGCGTTGCAGCTGAGCCCTGAGTTCGCTGATCTCATTCGCGAGGGGTTCTCACGAGATTCGTTTTATGGGGACGATGGTGAGTGGACAAGAGACAGCCGGATAGAAGCCAGAGATGGGTACTTTTGGCGTCTCAATCGCCTCTGTATTCCACAGAACTCTGAGCTCCGACTGAGATTGATCACAGAGCTGCACGAAAGTTCGTCAGCTGGTCACAGAGGAGTTGCTAGCACTCTTGCTAAAGCACTCGACAGATTCTGGTGGAAACGAATCCGCCAAGATGTGAAAGATTTTTGTGAACGCTGCGTCGTGTGCCGACGAGCGAAGATTCGACCGCAGATGGCCGCGACTTTTTACCCATTGCCTGTTCCACCCAGACCGTGGCACACAGTTGGTCTTGACTACTTGACACACTTGCCTGAGAGCAACGGCTTTAACAGTGTGCTGATTGTAGTAGACCATCTAACTCGAATGGCCCATTTTCTGCCATGCACAGAGTCGATTACTGCCGAAGAAACTGCTACTTTGTTTTTACAGGGAGTCTACCGCTTACATGGACTACCCCGTGTGCTGATCAGCGACCGCGACCCGAAATTTGTCAGCGCTTTCTGGCAGACACTTTGGAGACGCCTTGGAACGCGTCTGAACATGTCTACCAGCCGACACCCAGAAACAGATGGACTGACAGAGCGCGTGAACAGCACGTTTCAGCAGCTTCTTCGTTGCTTCTGTTGCTATGATGGCTCTGACTGGTCGACACTTTTACCACAAGTGGAGTTTGCGTACAATGCTTCGCGTGCACTCGGAATTGAGCACACACCGTTCGAAGCTAACTTTGGTTTTTCTCCTGAGGAGCCTCCTGACCTGCTCTTCAGCATGCGACCATCGATTCCAATTTCGCAAGACGCAACAGAACGGTTGAAGTTGTTACAGGAAATACACAGCCTGGTACGCTCTGTGTTACAGCTACATAAGGACGAGATGCAGGCGTGCACACAACAGTCTACAGCGCCACACTTCGCTAAGGGAGACAAGGTGTCAGTCGTCACTGCAAATCTTTTTCTCAGAGGACAACCGAACAGGAAACTCAGAGACAGACAGCTCGGCCCTTTTTCAGTGGAGGAGCAGATTGGAAAACACAGTTACAGATTGAAACTACCAGCGACAGTACGCTTACATCCTGTGTTCCACGTTAATAACTTACGGCCCTGCTCTACCGCTCCACTACGACCAGCTGTCCCGGTAACAGTACCTGAAGGAGACGACGAGGAGTTCGACGTCTCACACATCTCTGCTGTGTGCATCAAGTCGCTACCTGGGCGACGAGGCAAATATTTGCTCTTCATGACGCACTTCAGTGATGACGACATTCCACCTATCTGGCACCGGTTGAACGAGGTGCATCGAACAATTGCGTTACAAGATTTCTTGGAGACACCCCAGTGGCGCAAGTTCGCCAAGACTCAGGCGTACATTGACTTTATGCACGCTCACCCAGCGCGCATTCCTGAGTCCCAGTAACTGCTTCAGTAAAGAAGCCAAGAACCACGGAGGTCTGCCTCGCGGCGGCCTCATTGATCTGTCAAGAGGGGGAGGGTACGAGTGTGACGAGTACAGTCCTGCAACAGTACATTGCAGGACAATTGTACAGGTACTCGTTACGGATATCAATTCGTGCTTTTCCACATGATGGACGTATACTCGTGGGTACGTCGCTACTGCAATATTGTAATGGTGCTGATGCTACAGTACGACCAGTACCTCCCGGTACGTACAGATATGCATAATTAATCTAACCAGCCAGATGACGCGCCAGAGCGAGCTCTCCAATGCAGAAGGAGCCGCGTCGTGAGACCCAATGCTAGGCAGGCCGCGTCTCGAGGCGGATGACGACGGTTGAGCAGCACTAACGCCTGACACGTAAGCGTAGCTTGCAGGCGTGATTAGTCTGGCGGGCTGAAACCTATTTAAGCCCAGTGCAGTAGAGGGAGGTGACAGAACCTTTTAACAGAACCTTTTAACATAACCTTTTAACAATTCCTTTGTTCACTTACAACATCTACTGCCCAAGTACAGCAGTGAAACATCTTTCATCAATTGCCTCTCGACAACATCATTTTGCCATCTTGCAACAACAGAACTAGACAGACTAGAACAGATTTGTGCTAGCGTTTAGCTTTCACAGGCTAACCGCCACATCCCGTACGTTCGCGGACTGCCTACCCCAATCTGGCACAACAGTCCCGTGCCTGTGGAACCCTCGACACGACGAGGCCGACAAATTTTTTACGGACAACGCGAGAATTTCGTCCCGCGACGAGTATCGACACATGCTCTGCTATGGTGTGTTTACGGCCGCCGTTAACGCGGCACTCGAAACTGCTATGGAAACGCTTCGCTCGGTCACCTCTACCCCCGACGAAACAACCTACGCCTACTCCCTCGTCGACGCAGCGCTACGTACGAATCAAGCAGTGGCCTCAGCGGGGGAAGCGCGACTCACCTACATAAGACGCTTCAAGGCCAAGAAGATTCTCAGCGGAGAAGAACGCGTCGCGGAGCGTCTCGTCTACTCACATATATATGCATACGGTATTACTGTTAGATATGTGGGTCCTCCCAGAAATATACCTAGTAGAAAGGTTTTCAGAATAATACCACGCTTAGGATATGGTGGTATTGTTCATTAGAAAAGCACTGATGTGGCACCAATATCAATACATCAATAATACTCGGAATTGATTTACAAAATAGGTATTTTACAGCATGCATGCGACCCAGTGTATCCACCCCATCACATGCGATCGTCTGCGACGACGATTTTTCCCGATACACAAACGGTACTCGTACCTGTATTCGTTCTTGAGATACCACCCGTACGAGAGCACTTTAAATATGCGACTTGCCCGCGGACGACTGTTGCGCAAGGCAGCGCTGCTGCTTGCATCACCTCCACCCCCGCGGTTGATTTGTCGTGAGCCGCATCAATAGGCGGGCCGCTACGCGTAGAGTTCCTTCCGAAGAGTTTTAGCGCTCTGGTAGATATATGCCTTGTGGACTGTCCCCTGTCGTTGAGAGTCTCGCGTGCTGCCGTCGTCACCTGCGCGACCGGACTAACAGCGCCGCAGGAGGTTTTTTTTCGACCACCGCGCTGCGGGCTGCTGGTGCAACACGTATTCTTCTATCCCGGCACGACTGCTTCGCACCAGAGACTTCACAAGTGATTAATCCAGGCATGGCGTCTACCCCTGCGTGTATACCGTGAAGGTGCGCTGGCCTGCGTCGTCCTTATAGGTTGCACCGTCCGGGCGGGAGACTCTGTGATTGAATATCTGTTGTTCTACTGCATTTCCATTTTCATTGCTGTCCGCGGACAAACTCCGTCGACTGTGGAAGTACGAATAATGCGTCGTTGGCTTTGGGGGCCAAATAACCACCGCCTTCACAGACGTTGAATTTTCTTACCAGCACCGGCACATCCTCCGATCCTTAATTATCAGCAAGCGATATTCCTCGAGGAATTAGGGGCATGAGCTGTGCTTAACTGTGAAGGGGTTGGGCGGCACTTGCGGCCGACGGTGTGCGGCTCTTAACTACCCCGTACCGTGCCTTTCCCGGCCGACGTACCGCGCAGGTGCCGCTGCGCGTTGATCCGATATGGCGTCCGCGCGACCCGCCGCGTGCCCCCTCCTACGAATTTGCTTGCTGCTGTCTCTACTGGTGGTGAGCACCGGCGATCAGGATGCCGTCCCGGTCACTGTCAGCACGATGCAAGAGCTGTTCAACGCGTTGTCCAACCGGGAAAGGGACATCGTTGTGCGAAGCCGACTCCAAGGTGGTACGTCGAAATTCAAACATGTCCTCCGCCAACCTCTTTCTCCTCTATCTTCTCACCCACCCCTGAACGCACCGAAGCACACGGAAAACCACGCGATCTATCACGATTCATAGGGGCTTAATACTTACCACGCTGGGTTTTTTATAAGGGGGAATGGTAAGGGCAGACAAGAGGGGGAGGCGTGCGGAGAAGGGACGTGCTGTATGGGTGGTTGGTGGAGCAGAAGTGTGTGTGTGTGTGTGTGTGTGTGTGTGTGTGTGTGTGTGAGTGTGTGTGTGTGAGAGAGAGATAGAGAGAGAGGGGGGGCTGTGTGTGTGTGTGTGTGTGTGTGTGTGTGTGTGTGTGTGTGTGTGTGTGTGTGTGTGTGTATGTGAGATAGAGAGATAGAGAGAGAGAGAAAGAGGAGGGGCTGTGTGTGTATGTGTGTTCGCGCGCGCGCGCGTGTGTGTGTGTGTGTGTGTGTGTGTCTGCGTGTGTGCGAGGGAGATTCAGTATGTGTGTGTGTGTGTGCGTGCGCGCGCGCGTATGTGTGATAAGTTCATGGTATCTCATGCCACACAAAGCAGAAATACAGCAATCTATGAGCAGTTGCCAAATTGTCTAGCCGTCCGTCCGTCCATCCATCTGTCTACTTGTATCGCGATATCTAATAGTCTGTAACGGGCTTGTCTGTCCCTGATTGTCTTAATTTTCTTACATCCTGCCTCTCCTCATGCAAGCGTCTTTGTCCGCCTGTAAATCCATCTGCTTAGGGTTTCTGATCGGCCTACCAACTACTGGTTTCGTCTATTCTCAGAGCTAATCTGTGGATCTGGACCCCTGTGTGTGTGTGGTGGGGTGTGTGTGTGTGTGTGTGTGTGTGTGTGTGTGTGTGTGTGTGTGTGTGAGTGAGAGAGAGAGAGAGAGAGAATGTGTGTGTATCTTTGTTTTGCATGCATCAGGCTCCCTGAGGACAATCGTTTGGGTGTGTGCTTTTGCTCATTTGTATTCTTGTATTCTAGTCTATCTTCGTATCCCAATGTATGTATTCGTTCTATATGCCTATCTTTGTATCCCAATCGACCCTTGTGCGCAATTGTCTGTGTTTTTTTCTATGTTCATCAACACCCAATTCCCCCCTTTTGTCCATATGTGTATTCGTCTATCAATCCGTGTACCCATCTTTCTGCCTGCCTGTGTGTGTATCTTTTCATCCATTTGCTAGTCTGCTTCTCTTTATATGCCTTCCAGTATGTGCCCGTCTGTTCATCGGACTACCTGCCCACCCCCTTATCTGTCTATATCTACCTATTCTTCTCTCGGTGTGCCCACCTGCCCACCTGCATGTCTTTCTATTTGCCTTCTCTTGCGTCTGCCGGTTGATCTGCGTCTATCAATCGTATTGTCTGTCTTTGTTTCGGTCTAACCTTGTCTGTCTGTCTACTTTAGTTATTGACTTGAAGTAATGTCGTCTCTTGTGAAAGGCACTTCCTGGCGTCACAGGATGTTTTTTTCAACATCATTTTTTTGCACATCAACCCACACCTACCTTCGCTCTACCAGGCAAAGCCTCACAAACCGTTCACAACAACCTCGCCCCTTGCGTCAATGATGCACTCTATATCATTGCGCAATTCAACAGTGCCAAGTTTTGGCTCCATAACCTTTGCTGCCTGTTTTTGAATGTTCCATCTCGAAGGAAAGAAAGAAAAAGTGGTTTTATGAGCCTTCGAACTTCCAAATGTACTATATTTTCCTATCGATCCTTTCTTTGCGCTGAAGAGGCCTATTCAATGGAGTCAATGCTATGACCCTCCTCCTCTGTTTCTGTGTGCCGTTTGTGGCAGGCTTTGACCCCAGCACGTGGAACGCGGAGGAGGGAAGCAGAGTCGCCAACAGGTTTCTGAACGACGGGCGACCCGCGCCCGCGCCGTCGAGCCGCTCGATGCCTGTAGCGGACAACTCGACTTACTTCCCCCCAATTGAGGGTCACAGCAGCCGGCTGCTGTGCGGGCTGGGGGAGGGGCAGCTGTGCGCGCTGGAGGGCCACGGCCGGGGACGCCGCGCGTTCTCCGTCCAGGCGGGCGGCAGCCTGCACGTGGAGGGGTTTCGGCTGAGCGGGTGGGGCTCCGCCGCGGGGGGCGTCATCCGGGTGGAGGGCGGAGGCGGCGTCACCCTCCGCAACTGTGTATTCAGCGACAACAACGCGCAGACGGGCAGCTCTGCTACATTTCCCATCGGTGCGATGGAAGTTTGGGGGACCTCTGTTACTCGTCTACCCGCGGGGGGCGCCATCTTCGTCGGCCAAGGCGCGGTTGCGGCCGAAAACGTGACCTTTGAGCGTAATAATGCGTCGCCGCCCGCCGGGGGAAGCGGAGGGCGGGGGGGCGTGGGGGGCGCGGTGGCTGTGTCTGGCCGCGCGGCGGCCTTCTCCTGCTCTGACTGCTCCTTTGGTGGGAACTTTGCGGGGGCGGTGGGCGGCGCAGTGGCCGTGCTGCGTGGCGGGCGGGCTGCTCTGCGTGGGGGCGGCGCGTGGCGGAACCAGGCGGGAGTGGCGGGGGGCGCGGTTGGGGTGGCGTCGGGTGGCAGCGCGGAGGTGGTTGGGGTGGAGGTCGAGGACAACGGGGTGAACGAGGGTGCGGGGGGAGGGGTGGCGGCATCGGGCAGCGGCAGCGCGGCGCTGCTCCGCGGGTGCCGAATGCAGCGCAACCGCGCCAGCGACGGCGGCGCGCTTGCAGCGGAGCTCGGCGCGCTACTGCACGTGCAAGGGTGTGAGGTGGTGGCGAACAGCGCGGGGGGCGGCGGAGGCGCGCTGGCGCTGCGCACCGCCGCTACGGCCAGCCTCCTGAACAGCAGCGTCGCGGACTGCGGCGCGCTGCGCGGTGGCGGCGCGGATGTCTCCGGCCGCGGCACCCTGCTGGAGCTCAACGCGGACGTTACCTTTCGTGCCAACCGCGCAGCTACTCACGGCGGCCACGTGGCGCTGAGCGCCGGCGCGGAGGTGGTGGGGCTGGAGAGTATGTTCCGGGAGGGGGAGGCGGTTCTGGGGGGTGGGGGGCTGCACGCCATCAACGCCACCCTGCTGCTCGCGGGGGTGCGGATGGTGGGTAACCAGGCGAGCGCAGGTGGAGGCGGCGCGCTGGCGCTGCACGGCGGGCTGGCTGTGCTGCAGGGGGGGCGGTTGGAGGGGAACCGGGCGCTGGAGGGGGGCGCGGTGGCGGTTGGGGAGGCGGGGCAGCTGCTACTATGGGGCGGCGGCGGCGGTGACACCTCTGATGGGGGTTACCTGCTACTGAAGGGCAACGAGGCGGCGCGGGCGGGTCGCGCTGTGGCTGTGGACACCTCGGGCGTCCTCCTCGCGCGCGCCGTCCTCGTGGAGGAAGCCACCTCGCTGAACGTGCGCCCCAGCGATGGCGCACAGGTTGTACTCTCGGGCGGCGCGGTGGCGACCCTCCAGGACGTCAGCTTCTGGACTCTCGCTTCCCCCTCATCCTCTACCACTGCCGCCACGCAGGCTGCTCCCGCGCTCGCACCCGACGTTTTCGTGCAGGACCTCACCCCGGGGGTGGTCGTCCGTTTGCATGTGCACGACTCGCCCGGCAGTCCGCCTACGCAGGTGCGCTACGCGTCAGGGGAAGTGTGGGAAGGGACAGGGGGGCGCTGCGTGCCGGTGAGCTGCGCCGTGTCGCCCGGGCTACTTAGCACCGGGTGCAGTCCGGTGCTGCCGCGGGTGGGGGCGGAGAGCTCGGGGCTGCTGGCACCTGAGTTTCTGTGCCACAGCGCAGAGCAGCGGTCGCTGCAGTCGCTCCTCCCTCGCCTCTCCCTCCTCCCCCCCTCCAAGTGCGCCCCCTTCCAGCCCAACCTCACCCCCTGCGGCGTCCCCCGCCTCCTGTGGGCCACGCCCTGCGACACCGCGGGCTGCAACCCCACCCCTCCTTCCTCCAACCCCGACATGCCCCCTCCCTTTATCCTCGACCGTCTCCCTCCCATCGCCTACCCCGGCGAACTCAGCGATGAGGAGGAGGACCCCGTCCCCCCTTCTCCTCCTTCTACACCTTTCGCCCCGGTTAAGTCCGAGGAGGAAGACATGCTGTCGCCGGAGGGTGGTGGCCGGGTGCCTGATGAGCGAGAGGAGCCAACGCTGCCGTGGGTGGAGGCCGCAACCCCGTCCGCCACCGTTCCAGTGATCGAATCGCAGGTGGGGGCGCCGGGTGGCGGGGTGGCACCAGGGGTAGGGCAACGGCCGGGCGGGGTGGCTTCCGCGGTCGCCACCGCGCTGCCCGGCTGGTTGATTGCGGTGGTGGTGGGCGCGGTGGTGAGCCTGTTAGCGGCGATGGCGGCGATGGGGGTGTTGCTGGTCCGCGCGTCGCTGCGCTCGCGGGGCGGCGGTGGTGATGACGATAAGGGCACCAAAGGGGACAACATCAGCTCCCTCCACCTTCCCGCTCACAACCACCTCCTCATCACCCACCCCAACAGCATGCTTAACGGGCTGTCGTCGCAGACGCTTCTTGCACCCGCACACGCACACGCGCACGCGCCGTGCCTGCAGGATTCCGCCTACAAAGGCGATGTGGGCTGCTACAAGTTTCTGCCCTGCATTTGGCCCAGTGTGGCGGGTGAGGGGGGCGATGGTGCGGTGGCAGTTGGAGGAGGAGGAAGGGGAAGGGGGGCGGCGCCTCCACCCCTCTCGCCGCCCTTTCCTCCCGCACCCCACCACCCCGTCCTCCCCAACCTCGCCACGGGTCGCTGGAGCATGCAGGGCGTGCACCAGACGCTCCCCGGCCGCTTGGACACCCTCACGGCGGCCATGAACGGCAGCAGCCCGGTCCCCTCCCCGCAGCCACACCCCCCCGCGCGCCGCCTCTCTTGCCCCGACCTCAACATAGATAACCCCTTGTTCAGTGCCTCGGGGGATGATGGGAGCGCGGATGGGGGGAAGGTGGGCGTGGCGCACAGGACCACGAAGGTGGGGTTGGTGAGTGGAGAGGCGCTGCGTGAGGAGGAGGGGTGGAGCGCGGGTATGTCGGGGGGGCTGAGCCGGGAGGAGTGGGAGCGGTCGGGGCTGGCGGAGGTGGACTTTACGAGCGAGATTCAGCCGTACTTGAAGGCGGTGCTGGGGAGCGGCGCGTTTGGGGACGTGTACCTCGCGACGTGGCGGGGAAGGGAGGTGGCGGTGAAGGTGTTTAACCGCGGCTACGCGGGCGCGACGGCGGAGCAGGTGGAGAGCTTCAAAGCGGAGGTGCTGATGATGACGCGGATGGGGCGGGGGTGCCGTCAGATCATCGCCATCTACGGCGCCTGCTTCCAGCAGCCCTGCATGGCCTGCGTCTACCAGTATGTCCCCGGGGGCAGCCTGCACGATCGCATCTATAGTCCCACTGCCCCGCCACTCACCTGCCTGCAGGTCCTCCGTATCGGCTGCGACATCGCCAGCGGCCTCGCATACCTCCACCCCTACGTCGTGCACCGCGACCTCAAGGTACACCCCCCTTCCTCTCCCCCTGCTGTCCTACAGTAACGGAAGTGATTACAATGGTGAAAATTGTCCTCTATGTGACACATGCGTTAGAATAAGGAAACCAACAGCTGCAGAACCACGATATGCTGCGCAATCACGCCATTAGATGCGCCATGCGCATTACATTTCGTCTTCTTTGCGTCTACGTTTTGCATGTGTATCTGTATGGGGATAATGAGGATGTGTGAAAGGACGGCTATGATAGACGGGGGGTATATTGTGTATATATTATCGTGTGTTGGTGATGTTTGTCTTCAAATTTCTTTGAGCCTCTTGCAAATGGGTTTTGTATGTCATTGTTTGCAGTTTTGAGTCTGCTTAAACCCTTACCTTGCGTGTATTTGTCTATTAGAATTTGTTCTGCGTGTTTAGCGCTCGAGTGTGTGTGTGTGTGTGTGTGTGTGTGTGTGTGTGTGTGTGTGTGTGTGTGTGTGTGTGTGTGTGTGTGTGTGTGTGTGTATGTGAGCTCGCGCGCATGTCTATACGTATGTGTGTGAACCTACAGATATTAACTTGTGTTCACGGATGCCTTACTTATTTGGATGTCACTGAAAGCGGCTGCGTTCGTGTTTGTGCTTGACAGCCGATGAACGTGTTGCTGGATTATGACGGCACAGCGATGCTGATCGACTTTGGCGTCTCTCGCGAACGCGACCCGCAGCACAGCTACTTCAGCACAAAGGCCGGCGGCACGCCCGCCTACATGGCGCCCGAAATGTTCACAGGGAATAAGTTCAGCGAGAAAGTGGACGTGTACGCGCTTGGCTGCATCCTGTGCGAGGCGCTCGCGCGCGAGTCGCCGTGGGCGGGGCAGACCAACTTTGGGGTCATCGTGTACAACGTATCGGTGGCCAATGAGCGGCCGCCCCTCCCAGAGGGCTGCCCTCCCCGTCTCGCGCGCCTCATATCGCGCTGTTGGGCCGCTGACCCGCATGCGCGGCCGAGCTGCTACGAAATAATGCACAAGCTGCGCGCCATGATTGCCGCCGAAGAGCGTCGAATCCCGACTGCTTCCGCCGCTACGTTGGAAGATACGACGCAGCTGGAGCACCCCCTCGCCCGCTCTGAATGCAGTAGGAGCGGAGGGGGATCTCGCTGATGGTTCGAATCTCGTTTGCTCCTTTCCCGGTGACGCGGCCTCAGCCCGATCTGACTCGACGGCTAGAAATGATACGACCCGGGTAGGCAGAGTAGCGAGCAACGTAAATTTGCAGGTCAGCATAGGTATTTCTAGCTCCTTATTCGCCCACAATTTTTCGTTGCCGCTGTAAATAACCTTTCTTGTCTTGCGTAGCGCCAACCCGCCGCGACGGCTGACGCATTTCACTGAACCCAACGAATTGATTTGGTGCTCGGCAGTGACAGTCGCTCTTACATGTATAGTCATTACTTGGCCCGTGCGACCGCTATAGCCAATAACCAACGGGCCAGCGAGTATATAGGTGACTGACTGACCAGTTGAGGCGCCGAGGCGGTGTCAGCGAATACTCATTGTCAACTAGCGATTTTTTAATTTTAATTAGCAGTTGTGTCGTTTAAAACTTCGAAGCACCAGGGAGAAGAGGACCGGGATGCCGCAACGATAGATAGGGAAAAGAATAAAAAGTGCCCAAAATATAAGGGTGTAAATTTTAGACGGCACGAATCGTCACAATACGGGTAACACTCAATAGTCGGGCGTTTCCACGACGTTATAAATTGTAATCGCTGGATGACGCAGGCGCAGTGGTAAAACACAGACATGCGTTACCCCTATATGACGCGCCGACACACAGAGGTCGTCCACCTTCTGCCTTTGCGCGAGCACAACTCACGCAACCCGCCCTCCCAACTCCCTCAATTAGCGTAAGTACCGGGCCCTAGGTCCCTTGCGAGCAAGAATAAATTATCTACAAGAAATTCTTACAAGAAAAAGCAGTGGAGGCCACCAAGCAAAACTAAGAAAAGAGGAAAATACCCAAGCCCGTGGAATAGGAAGGCATGCCACAGCGTCAGCACTACCCTCATGCAAAGCGTCGCGGAGATAGTAACCCAAAGTACCATGAAGAGCACAAGAAAGACGTTACATGAATTAACGTCGCACATCCCCCCAAAAACACCGAAAAGGAACAAAAGTAGATCGACGAACAAAATGTTGCATACGGACATAATTGTAAGAGCGCAAGGAGTGAGAGTCAGCACCACCCATGCCAGGGAAGCGACGAACTTCCACCAAATAGCCAGGCGATCAACCAACTTAGCCGCCATAGGCGTCAACCGGCCCCCATCCTCCATGGCGAAGGGATAGTAGTCATGGATCGAATGAACCGAAGGCCTGCCAAGCAAAGCAGAAGTGCGGAGGTCCGCATCCAGTTTGCCATGTTGAGCTCCCAATGCAAGGCTGCCATTGAGTGGGAGACGAGCACCTATACGAGGAACATTGGTGTTCGTGCGAGTACTTGTAACCGTCACATCAACAACAAGATGACGGTGTGGAGCCCTAAAGTCTAACCAAACCACATCCCCATGCCGATATCGAAAAGCTCCCGACCAAATGCGGCGGACCTCCAGCCGTTAGTCCCGCCCCTTAGTAGCCCCCGCTTCAAGCATGAACTCGTCAAGCACGTGGACAATCCGGTCGTGGAGTTGAAGGACATACCAAGAGCTCAGGCACGGGGGATGTGGTCCATAAGCATAGTAACTTTGGAGCGCTCACCCGACATAGAGGCGCCCGATACCGTCGACGAAGATCCAGACCCACGAGAGTCCGAGGGAGCCTCATTGCACCGAGGGCATGAGAGGCGCGCTCCGCAGTGAAGCCAAGCACCCGGTGAGTTGCCATCGTATAGCAATCGTATGGCACCTTTAAACTTGACTCATGTGAAGTGAAAAAGAGAGCCAAAGCCCCGCCACTCGTACCCGAAATCACCCTCAGATAGTCCGGTGGGGAAGGTCTACAAAACGCGAAGATGTCAAGGTGGGCACGAAGAATGCGCGAAATGCCCCGTTGAATGTGAATGCGAGCCAAAAATGTAAGAGATCAATACTTTTGAATGAAATTGAAATTGAAATTGTTTACAACATGTACCGTATGCGCCGGTTTTTCACCAAAAGCCGGATGCGTCGGCTGCTGTCTCTAGGCCCTCCCAACTATGCCATACAGAGAACTTACAAGTCAGGGCTAGACCGTTAACCACTAAATCCAACCTCTCCAATGGGGGTCGGGGGTTTTACTCCCCCCCGGGGAGGTGTGCAAGAAGAGGTGAGGGCTGCGTGCATTTAGGGTCGTGCGAAGGGGCAATGTGCGGAGGCGCGGCGGGAGGTCGTGCGGGACTTGATGCGGTATATGAGTAGGAGGTGATGCAGCCATTGGACAGTATGCGTGTGGAGTTGTGCAAGGATGCGAGACGTGTCGAGGCGTGCTTTGGAGACGAGTTTATCAGGAGGGTCGGTGCGGGCGGTGAGGAGGGAGGTGAGACTCGTGATGGTGGAGGAGTGCGGTGTACCTATGCGGCTCATAACGATGGGAAGGATGTCAACCACTGTGCCTGGCCAGTGGCTGCGGATGGCGTTTGCAAGGGGTGTGTATTTGGCACGTATGAGGTGAGCTGTGTGGGAGAGGTTGTTGTCCGTGCAGTACTTCCATTCCCCTATCTGAATCTTTTTTATGGATGCGTAACGGCGGCGACCGTTAGTGTGGCCAACGAACCGAGGTTCGAGAAGGCGGATAAAGTCGGGTTTGTGTGCGGAGGGTCGTAGCGCGGGGGGGAGAATCTCAGGTGGGAGGATGGCGGGACACGAGGTTAGGGAGTCGGGTGAGAGACCTTCGTCCGCATCAACAAGGCGGGTGGGCATGTGGGTAGGGTGGGGTGGGTGACAGTCAAGCGGAGTGTGGGCAGGAGAGGGGGAAGCAAAGGATTTTATGGGTTTGTTACCGAAGTCTGCGGTGATGGTTTCCCAGCGTCCTCCGTTGTGGCGCTCCAATAGGGAGAGTAGGAGTTGTAGCGCGCTGTTGTGTCAGTCCTGTCTTATGCCAGACATGGTGGGGCAGTTACCGGCCATGTGGCCGTTGCTAGTGAATTGGCCACATAGGGGGCAGCGCAGGGTGGGGTTACGAGTGAGTAGGCGGGTGTTGTGGACTCCCCACATGAATTCTTGTTTGTGTGTGAATTGTATATTTGTGAGGGTTGAGTGTTTTTTGTGGTAAGAAAAATCGGCGCCGTCCTTCGCGGCGCGGGCGAGGAGGGCACCGTGTTTGGTTGTTTGCGAGAGAGGTGTGTGTGTGTGTGTGTGTGTGTGTGTGTGTGTGTGTGTGTGTGTGTGTGTGTGTGTGTGTGTGTGTGTGTGTGTGTGTGTGTTTGGTGCTCTAGGTGTTTGCGTCAGCTTTGAGGTTGGTGTATCTGTAGGGGATGGGGTCTCCTAGGGTTTGTGGAATGAGGGTGTATGGCCAGGTCTAGTGGCCTATCGTGACCTCTGAGCATGTGGTGTATGTGGTGTCGGGTGGGTATCCATCCGCGACTTGGTTAGCGAGTGCGTCTGCGAGGTCGTTACCTAGGGAGTGGTTGTGTGCTTTAATTTTGCCGAGGTGTGTGCGGATGCCTGCGTCGCAGCGAGTTTTGAGGGTGTATGTGATGGAGTGGAGCGTGTCACGGTGAATGTTGTGTCTGTAAGCGGTAGGGCAGTTTAAGTATCCTTGTATGAGGCGGAGGGAGCACGCACAGTCTGTGAGGAGGTGGGTGCGGCATAGTTGGAGGCCAATATCTATGCCAGCTAATTCAGCGCGATTTATTGTGTGCGAGGGAGGGGTAGAGGTCACCATGATTTTGATTTTGGTGTCCGAGGCGGGGTGGGTAGCTGCTGCTCCGAGGGGGGACGAGCTTCCTTTTATCGAGCCGTCTGTGTATACAAAGTCCTGCCAGTTCCAAGCAAGAGTACCGCTGGTTGGGGGGTATGTTAGATGCACGCGTTCCGGGAGGGGGTACGTGAGAGGGTGAGTTGGGTTTGGGGGGAGGTGGTATATACCTACTGAGTGGGGTGATTAGGTGTCAAAGAGGTGTGGAGGTGGGGGGTGATGATGGGGTTGGGGAGGTGAGTGTCGTAGATAGATTCGAGAGTGTTGTGAAGTGCGGTCATGGCCGTGGGTGATGGGAGGGTGGAGAGTGCGAGGGGGTTGGCGACGAGGTATATGTCGACCATTCATCGTGTGCCGAAAGGGGTAGGGGTGGGTGTGCCTGTGTGTTGGTCGGGGCGTAGGAAGGTGTTTGCGTCATTGGGGAGGGTGTAAAGGTGGTGGGTGTATGGGGAGTTGATGTATTTGGAGTGGCGGTAGGGTGTGTGTTCCCATCGGGGGAGGATGAGGATGGTTGCGCTGGGTGTGTGAGGGGCTGTGAGGTGTGCGCTGGTGATTGCGTGTTCCATGGCTCGTCGCATGCATTCGTGGTCGTATTCGGGGTTGGCGATGTTGGTGCCTTGCCATGTGTGTGGGGCATTGCTGCCGCTAGATGAGAAGACTATATCTTCGGGGTAGAGGGAGTGGTAGGTGTGGGAGTGAAGGGATTTATTGAGGGGGTCGGAGTAGAGTTATGTATGTATGTGGAATGTGTGACGGAGAGCTGTGAGTAGGTCTTCTCTAGTGGCCCATCTATTACGGGTGGTGGTGGCGGGTGTGGGTGAGTGGATTTCTGAGCGAGAGCCTAGGCGGGTGAGGAGGTGGTAGACCTCCTCTTCGAACGTATGCTGCGTGAGGTCGGGGCGGAAGAGTTGAAAGAGGTGGCGGACGCGGGGGCCGTTAAGGGTGGTGACCGTGCGGGCGTCGGGAGTGCATAGTACGGTGGTGTCGTGGAGTGATGGGTGTGCGTGGATGGCGAATTTGCCGGTAGGGAGCATGTCGAGGTCGGGGTTGATGGGGTCATGGTTGAATGTGATTAGGGGGTGTGACCACGGAGGGGGTCCGGGTTCTGGCAGAATGGGTGTGGTGGAGGGGACAAAGCCGGAGTTAAATGCGGTGAGTGCGGTGGGGCCGGAGGGGGTCTCACTTATGGTGTCGTGTAGTTGTAGGCATGGGGCCCACTGGACTTCGTGGAGGCGGGTGAGGTCGTGTCGTTGGCCGCGAGCACACCACTCGCACTGCCATGTGGCGGGTCCCTGAGCTGGGCGGCATTGGGAATGTATGGCGAAGTGCGGGCATGTGCGGCATGTGGAGGTGGGTTCTGTGTGCAGTGGGTCATGACAGATGGAGCAGGCGGTGGGGGAAGGGGTGGGGAGGCATACCGATGTGGGGGTGGAGGAGATGAGGCGAAAGCCGTCGTCGAGTTGTAACTGAATGTCCCATTCCGTGAGGTGTTCCGGGGCCCATTCAACCATGTACTGCGTTTGGCCGTATTTTGTGTCCTTGTGTTTGGAGATGATGCGCGTTACGTCGCAGGGGGGTAGTGGTGGTCCGAGGGGGTGAGGTATTCTGTGTCTAAGTGTGTGGTGGGTGCGGTGGGGGTGGGGTGAGTGGTGCGGGAGGTGTAGATGCCGGATGAGAGGGTGGGGGGTGAGCGAGGGAGGTGTGGGGAGAGGAGGGGAATCCAAGAGGGGTGTATAGTGGTGGGGGGGGATGCTTGTTTGGTAGTGAGGCCTGTGAGGGGGAGGCGGTTGTGGATGGTATCGAGGGGTTCGGTGAGGATTGCGGCGAGGAGGCGGATGGGAACTGAGAGTGGGGTGGTGGACCTCGTGAGTGTGGTGATGGATTTGCATGATTTGAGGATTAAGGAGAAATTGAAATTGAAATTGAAATTTTTTACAACATGTACCGTATGCGCCGGTTTTTCACCAAAAAGCCGGATGCGTCGGCTGATGTCTCTGGGCCCTCCCAACTATGTCAAACAGGGAACTTACAAGTCAGGGCTAGACCGTGAACCACCTATGTCCAACCTCTCCAAGTGCGGTCGGGGGTTTTACTCCCCCCCGGGGAGGGTCTAAAGCGGTTTAAAGGCGGTGTGAAAGAATGGCTTGGGGAGGTGCGTTATGCGGAGGCTCGGCGAGTGGTCGTTGGATTAAGGAGGATGAGGTGGCTCTGAGGAGGACTTGTGGCCACGTGGTGATGTTATTTTTCTAGAGGGGGGTGAGGCGGAGGAGGAGGGAGGCGTGAGTTTTGCGGGGAGAGAATTCGCAGTAGGCTTGCTTATATGCGTGAGGGTCGGTGATGTGTGTGGCTTTGTCCCGGAGTGAGGCGAGGAGGGCGTTGTCTTGAGTGGTGAAGTGGGCGCGGATTGTGGAGGCGATAGGGTTGGTGAGGGAGAGTGGAGGGATGTTGTGGAATAGGGTGCCCGCATCTCGCTGAGCTCTGACTAAGCACTTGAGTGTGGGTGGGGTGTAACAGGTTGACATGATGGATTCCGAGGGCCAGTGGGAGTACGTGGTGGATAAGGTGCGGACGTGTGCGCGGGCCATGTGGCCCCTGTAGCCGGGGTTGTTCATGATTTTATGTAGGTGGCAAACTGTGAGTTGTGCGGCGTGGGCTTTGGGGGAGGGGAGGCCGTATCCTAGGTCTGAGGTAGGGCGGTGAAGGGCGGTGCGGGGGAGGTTACGTACCGAGGATACGGCGGAGCGGAGTGCGCGGCAGATTTGTCCTTCGAGAGTGTCGAGTTGGGAGTCGGTGAAGAGGCCGAGTTGGAGGGTGAAATGTTTTCCGATGAGGAGTCCACGGATGACCCTGATTCTGCGGGATTGTGTTAGTGGGGAGGTGGACAAGGTGGTGATGAGGGATGCATTGGTACGTTTTAGTTCGTGCCAGTGCTTGTTGAAGTTGAGGGAGGTGTTCAGTTCTACCCCTAGGACTCGGTATGTGTCCTTGGGGCCAATGGAGGGAATGGGGGCCGGGGTGGAGTTGAGGTTGATGAATTGGGTTTGCAGGCGGGATGCGAGGAGGGTAGTGTTGGCGAGGGTGAGGGCGTTGCCTGTGCGCCAGAGGGCGCCGGTGATGCAGCATTTGCGGATGTTGACGGTCATGCCCGTGTAGGCGCTGAAGAGGGAGAGTTTCCTGAGCTGGATGGTCATGTTGGGGGTCGAGCCCGTGGCGAGGCTGAGGTCGTCAGCGAAGCCTTGTCCTGGGTATGTGGCTGTGGGTTCTGTGGTGTCGACGTTAGTGGCGGGGGGGCCTGGGCGGTAGCCCCGGCTTCCCACCGTGAGCCAGCGGAGGAAGGGTTCGAGGAAGAGGGTGAAGAGGTAGGGGGAGAGGGTGTCTCCCTGGAGGATGCCGCGATTGATGTCGATAGAAGGGGTGGGGCCATGTGGTGTAATATAATCTGTGGTGGAGACCCCGTAGAGGTGTTCGCAGGCGTCGACAAAGGTGGGGGGCATACCGAGTTGACGCATGTGTTTGAACATGATGCGGTGGTCCGCGGCGTTGAAGGCACCTTTGAAATCCGCGTACATGATGTAGATGTCTTTGTTGTGGAGTTTCGCGTCCCCCATCGTCATAATGAGGGAGGAGAGGGCGTCGTGGATGCAACGGTGTTGACGGAAACCGTCCTGTTGGTCGCTGAGAATGCCGTGGGTTTCGGCGTACTTCGAGCCTGCATCTTTGATTAGTGCCGTCCATAGTTTAAGGAGGTTATTCATGAGGGCGATAGGGCGGTAGTTGTCGAGGAGGGAGGGGTCTCCTTTCTTATGTAGGAGGCATGTCGTGCTGTGGCCCCAATCAGGAGGGGTGTAGGACTTGTGGGCGAGGAGGGAGAGGAGAGAGAAGAGGGCGGAGCGGGTCGCCGGTGGTAGGAATTAGATTATTTCATTGGGGATACCGTCGGGGCCGGGGGCTTCGCCGGTGCCTAGGGAGTTGAGGGTTCTATCGAACGTGTCACGGGTAATAATGTCGGCAAGGGTGTGTTAGAGTTGGGAACGGATAGTTACACGGAGGTCGTGCCGGCCCCACAAGGGGGTCGGCTGTGGTGACTAGAGAAGTGTGAGGAGAGAGATGGCGGCCGGCGAAGGCACCGGCAAGGCCGGCCGACCGCCACTAATAGGGAATAGAGTACCGCTAATAGCATAACACTAAGTACTAGAATGACAAATAGCTACCTTGTACATAAGTACTATGCAACGGGATGCTAGTGCTAACACCCCCCCTCAAGGTAGCCGAGGTCTTGACGTCGTCCTAGCTTGCGTTGAGGAAGGTGTCATCTTGGTAGAAGGTGTAGTGCTTGTAGCGTGTGTCTCCGGCCGGGTAGGTGTAGCGACATGCGCTCACAAGAACGTGCCGCTACCGGCGAGTTGCCGATATGAAGCAGTTCCAAATGTACTGTGTAATGTACTATTCTGACATGTAGCGGGAAAAACTGTCCACGGGGGAATTAGCCGACGCATGAGAGCGACCGGCGAGGAAGAAGCACGGCCAACAAGGCCGTTAGGAGCGTGTAGGCACGCAAAAAACATAGACGGGCGCTCGTGTTGACTCCCCCTTTCTCGCCGTGGGAAAGTTAAGCTCCTCGCTAAGTAAGGTGAGCGTTGCGGCATTGCCTCGGGAAAAAACAATAACAGTACTAATTAAAGTACTGAAAGGCTAGGTGAGACTGAAAGTTGGGTGGGGCGAACGTGGCGCCGGGCGCTTTACACACGCTCTTCTCCTTTTTACGTGGGAGATGGTAGGACAGTCGCGGACAACGAGCTCGAAGGCGAAGCGTGGGGTCGGTGGGACGATGAATTACTAGCGTGGCGCCGAGCGCTTTACACACGCTCTACTCTTTTTTACGTGGGAGTAGGTAGGACTAGCGTGGCGCCGAGCGCTTTACACACGCTCTTCTCTAGTGTAACTTGGTGGAGGGCCCATAACCTGTTAGAGTTGGGAACGGATAGTTACACGGAGGTCGTGCCGGCCCCACAAGGGGGTCGGCTGTGGTGACTAGAGAAGTGTGAGGAGAGAGATGGCGGCCGGCGAAGGCACCGGCAAGGCCGGCCGACCGCCACTAATAGGGAATAGAGTACCGCTAATAGCATAACACTAAGTACTAGAATGACAAATAGCTACCTTGTACATAAGTACTATGCAACGGGATGCTAGTGCTAACAGGGTGAGAGATGGGTCCCCACGGGGTTCGATGGTAAAGTTGTCGGGGTTGTCGGGGATTTCCCACGGGGGGGTGGGCAGTTCGTGCGGGGTGGCGCGGTCGAGTTCGGTGGCGAAGTGAGAGTGTACCGCGTCAATGACGGCGGAGGGAGAGGACGCGGTAGTTTTATCGGGTCTAGTAATGCGGTGGAGGGTGGAGGCGGCGCCGGCGGGGGGTAGGAGGCCGCTTTTAATTTTCAGTCGGCGGTGGGAGAGTTTGGGGCAGGTGTCGTAGGCCGTATTGGCTCGAGTTTTTATTTTCTTAAGCTTATCAGTGGTGGTGGCGTGAAGGAGCTGGCATATACGTGCTTGGCATTGTTGTTTGATGGCGGCAGGGGAGAGATATTC